>JANHZT010010837.1:338253-349374 GCA_032468215.1 Stegonotus admiraltiensis
CACCCCGGAGACGAGCGAGCTGAACAGGAGCTCCTAAACTAACACGCCCCTTCTTTCCAGCCACTGCTGCCTGGATTCCCCAATGCAATAATCAGAGCCGCGTTTCAGGCGGCGGGCAGCCAGTTCTCCTGCAATGTGCAGCAGGGAACTCGGAACTGTTTTGGATTTGGGGTGGGGATGAATACCAGTTCCCCGCTGCACATTGCAGGGGAACTGGCCGGCCGCCGCCTGAAACGCGGCTCTGATTATTGCATTGGGGAATCCAGGCAGCGGTGACTGGAAAGGAGGGGTGTTTTAGTTTACGAGCTCCCATTCAGCTCGCTCATCTCCTGGGTGCAGAGAGGGCTTAGGCGGCGGCTCCTCACATTGCAGCGGAACTGGCCGCCCGCTGCTTGAAACGCAGCTCTGATTGCATTGGGGAATCTGGGCAGCGGTGGCTGGAAAGGAGGGGCGTTTTAGTTTAGGAGCTCCCATTCGTCTCCTGGGCGCAGAGAGGGCTTAGGCAGTGGCAGCTCCTCACATTGCCAGGGAGTGAAGTCATCACGACCAGTCTGCCCTGAGCTGCCCACTGGGCGGCCAGAGGGGTGACCAGCCACAAATCGTGGCACCCGCCTTGTTCCCTGAAGCTGCCGGGTGGATTCCCCCTCCCCCCCCGACTGTCCCAAACAGGGTTGTTCCTCAGGCTGTTCCTCCCCCCAGAGCATGCGAGGGGTCTCTTTGGGGGAAAGCGAGTAGTCCCTGCACCTCTCACTTGGAGGAGGATGAGGAGGGCAGTGCCACCTTAAATGCTGGTAGGCAGAGGTAGAATACTTTTTTCCTTGTTTTCCTCCCACAAAATTAAGGTGCGTCTTATACTCCAGTGCGTTTTATACACCGAAAAATACGGTATGTGCTGTCTAATGAGCAAAAATATATCACACACAACTGCCAGCAACATCTGGCTTCCTGTTGATAAATTAGGTAAATAGGTGTCTTCCTAATCATATCCAAGTAAACAGGTAGATTGATGAATCTAAAAATCAAATTTCATGTGACACTATTTGCTCATTCAAGCAGAATGTTACATATTTATTTGTGTAGGGGCAGCTCCATATGAATAGGGGAAGAATACATGACAACAATTATTTCATAGATATGATCTCCAAACAATTGTTTATAAAGACTTTTCTCCCTAGTACAGGTAGTCCTCGAGTTACGACAGCTCACTCAGCAATGGTTCAAAGTTATGTCACCCCCAAAAAGTACTTACAACACAGTCCTAAAATTACAAATGTTGCAGCGTACGACAGTCATTCACCCTTATGACCAACTGCAGAGAAACTGCAACATTCTCCCTGCCTATGATAAAAGTAGACCATAACCTACTACTTGATAAGATAGAAAGATATGGGATAGACAGCATCACCACCAGAAGGATTTGTAACTGGCTAACCAACTGCACTTAACATGTAGTCCTCAATGGAACTGCATTTACATAGAGGGAAGTATGCAGTGGGGTACCCCAAGGCTTTGTTTTAGGCCCTGTACTCTTCAACATCTTCATCAATAATTTGGATGAGGGGATAGATGGGGAACTCATCAAATTTGCAGATGGCACCAAGCTGGCACGAATAGCCAACACTCCAGAAGATAGGCTTAATATACAGAAGGATCTTGACAGACTTGAACGTTGGGCACTATCTAACAAAATGAAATTCAATGGTGAAAAAAGTAAGGTCCTTCACTTAGGCAAGAAAAATAAAATGCACAGGTACAGTATATGTGGTACCTCACTCAATAGTAGTAACTGAGAGGGATCCAAGAGTCCTAATGGACAATCATTTAAATATGAGCCAGCAGTGTGCTGCAGCTGCCAAAAGAGCTGTTAGCTTAGAGTTCTAGATTGCATAAACAGAGGGATAGCATGAAGATCATGTGAACTGTTAATACTACTTTATAATGCCTTGGTAAGGCCACATTTGGAATATTGCATCCAGTTTTGGTTGTTGAAACTCTAGAAAGAATGCAGAGAAGAGCAACAGAGATTTTAAGGGGACTGGAGGCTAAAACATAAAGAACAGTTGCTGGAATTGGGTTGGAGTTTGATGAAAAGAAGAGCTGGGGTGACATGATAGCAGTGTTCCAATATCTCAGGGATTGCTACAAAGAAGAGGAGTCAAACTATTTTCCAAAGCTCCTCAGGGCAGGACAAGAAGCAGTGGATGGAAACTAATGAAAGAGAAGCAACCTAGAACTAAGGAAAAATTTTCTGAAGTTAGAACAATTAATTGGTGGAACAACTTGCCTCCAGAAGTTGTGAATGCTCCAATACTGGAAATTTTTAAAAAGAGATTGGATAACCATTTTCCTGAAATGGTACAGGGCCGTGATGGCGAAACTATGGCATGCGTGCCACAGGTGGCATGCATAGCCATATCAGTGGGCATGCGAGTTCAGCTCCAGCGCGCATGCATGCACCGGCCAGCTGACTTTCGGGCTTTCTGGTCCCACCAGACGTTGGCAAATGGGCTGTTTCTGGCCTCTGGGGTGGGGGAGGCCGTTTTCACCCTCCTCAGACTCCTAGAAGGGCTCTGGAGCTTGGGGAGAGAGAAAAATGGGCCCACTGGGCCATTGTGTGCCAGGAGCAGGGGGAGCATGGGGGGATCACGCATCCATGCACAGGGGCAGAGTGCATAGAATTATGGGTGTGGGCATGCACGCGCACGACCCCCCTCCCCCCTTTGCGCTCCCTCCGCTCTTGGCACACAATGGCAAAAAGGTTTGCCATCATTGGTATAGGGTATCCTGCCTAAGCAGGCGGTTGGATTAGAAGACCTCCAAGGTTTCTTCCAACTCTGTTATTCTATTCTATTCTATTCACCCCCTGGAGGGGTTCCTGCTATGGTATCCATCAGCTCCTCCCCACCCCGTTACCAATCACTACCTTTCAAAAATCCAGTTCCAGAACAGGCTGATTATTCTCTCTCCACAAGCAAACTGTCTCCTCTCCAGCCTCTCTGCTGTGGAGTTTGCATGGCAGCATGATTTTTTTGCCTGCTTCCAATACTCCAAAAGCAAAGCAGTGAGAGCAGAGGCAGAGTTGAACCCTGCTCAGCTTCGCTGACTCACCAAGGCTCCCTGCGCAGGACACCTGGTCTGCTTTTGGAACACTAGGAAGCCTTGGTGCGTCTGAGGGAGCACTCTGAAGACCTTTGTCCCTTTGTAAAAGCTTTTGGCGTGGAGGACAGGGGCCTGAAGAAATACAAAATCGCATCCCCAAAAGCTTCTGTTTTCCATGCCAAAAGCTTTTGCAAAGGAATAGAAGGTTCATGGGTACAATCTTATGCTGCTTTAGGCCTCTGTCCCTAATCCCATGTTTCTCCAAAAAGATGACCTACCTTGAAAAGAAGCCCTATCACATTTTTGAAAACATGAAATCCATGCTGAATTTTATTGTCAACATTCTGTTAGCTCTCCATTTGCTCAGTGAGTTTGTTCCCTAGAAATTGGCTTCCTTATATTTCTTCCATTGTGTCTGCTTGCTCTGCTAGAAGTAACCACTCACTGCAGGCAAACGGCAACTCGCATTATATACTCCTTAGAAAAATAACTATTCAGGAGATTACCTTCTCCATCCACAGTTCCCTTTTTGCTCATTCTCTTTGCTTCAGCTCTTTAGTCCTGATTGTTGTTCCTGATTAATTGAATTACCTATATTTATATATTACAGACAAAATCATGGCAAAACTTACTTAAATGCCCAGTGACAATTAAAACTTCTTTTTGGAAAATGTCACCAACTTCTTTTGGAAGGACAGATTCTGTATATTGCTGGAACTAAAAACAATACTTTTCAATTTTTCCATCCATTTTCACTATAAGTGACTATACGTACATAGATTTTGGAAGCTCTACAAGAAGATAGTTCCCTCATTAACTCGTCCTAAATAAAAGTTAGTTTCTACATTATTCAGAGAAAACACCATGGATGCTTCCTGTAAATCTAAACAGTTTGAAACAAAATCTAAATGTGAGACCTGCCCCAATCTGATCCCTTAGGAAAGAAAGACCCTTGACTCCATTAGATTAAAGCAAAGGGTTCTTTTACTAAAAGTGTTGGTTGCATGTTTTGAGAACGATGAGACATTTGGAAGTAATCCACATATTTTTTTCAAGGTGCCTGGCCTTGGGATGCTGGTACAAACGGGATCTGGCTGCTCTGGTCTTTATCACCTGTCATTCCCGTTTCCCGATTTCCATCACATACACACACAGCTTTATTGCCCTTCCATCTTCCCCCCCTCCTTTCTAACCTTAGATGGTAGGATGCCTGTGACACACCAAGCAGAACTGATACTAAATGTGCCTTGGAAAAAAACCAAGTATCTCAAAACATAATTGTAGGCATGTCCAATTTGATTACATTTATCTTACTTTTATTTCAGTTTTAGGGGTTTTACTTTCTAAAAATGGGAAAGAAGCTCGACCTTTCCAGGTTAACAGACGAAGAGGCCAAACATGTCTGGGAAGTAGTTCAGCGGGACTTTGATCTGCGCAAAAAAGAGGAAGAACGTTTAGAGTGAGTATTTAAAACCTAGTTATTTGTCAGATGAAAATCCAAAGTGGGTGTTTAATATGCATTTTCAAGCTGTTTTTTTATATTGAACCATATAAAAATAATATTAGGGAATATAATCCAAATTATACCATCGCAAATGGTTTATTCATATTTATAATGTTCCTTTAATAAGCTGCTCTCCATTTGTTTGTTTGTTTGTTTGTTTACATATACATACATACATACATACATACATACATACATACTTACATATATGAATCATGCAGTTGGCAAGAACTTTTAGCCAAACATGAAATACTCAACACATTTGAATGCTAGAAAGATCTCTAACAGGCATTGCTTTTTTGGTTTGTTTGATTGTTTTCTGAACCCATAAAAGAAGAATATGAGGGAGAGTGGAGAAATATTTGAATGACGTCTTATAGTAAGGTTTGATTTGTAAAAGCGTTTTTTGGTTTGATAAAGGCTTTGGCTAGACAGGACACATTGCCATACACCACAAAATATCTGCTTTTCAGTGTTGGGCTTTGTCTTGAAAATCTAACATCAGTATGGGAAATAAGAGGGACAAATATTAAGGAGTCAGGAAAGCCCAATTCAGCCTTGTTAAAGATTTTATTTATTTTGTGGGAAGAGTCTGGAAGTGACTCATCAAAATGGGAGGCTTCTTAAAGTATACATTTATATTAATAGCTCTACAGTATCCATAATCAGAAAAATAATATTTTCCTATGTCCATGGTGAACAGACTACTCAGAGTGGTTCAGGAAGAGGAACATTTTGGCAAAAAATGAGAAATCATTATCGTCTAATCATTCTAAATCTCCCTAGGCAATTTAGACTTTGTATGTTCATATCACCGCCCTGAGTCCTTTGGGAGAAGGGCGGTATATAAATAAAATAATAATAATAATAATAATTATTATTATTATTATTATTATTATTATTGCAGAATAATTCAGAATGGATTCTTGTACTTAGGCTCATAGGCCTTTCTCAAAAACCAATGGATTATTCTAGCTATCTAGAACTCTTTGGGCCCCTTGAAAGCTGCCCCTTTTGCTTCTACTGTCCACTGACTTTCAGTGTTAAGATAGGCTACTGTTCTTCCTCACATTTTTTGAGAAAAGCAGCAGCCTGAATTATAGACCCTAGATCCTGCATGGAATGTAGCCAATTTATTGATTTATTTTTGTTTGTCTCAAGTACCAGAGCCATCAAAATAGCTTACTGTATAGAATAAATATATGCAATAAGATCATAACCACAATGTCACAGTTTAATATTAAAGAGCCAAGAGTTAATACCAGTGCAACATGCAGAGTACAAAATTAAAATAATTCAAAAGTCTGCTGAAATAAGAATCATTTTAACTGTTGGCCAAATGTCTTGGCGTGGCTCTTACACACAGGGTCTGCCTTGCTTCTAAAAACAAACTCTGGTAGTGATCACTTTTGTGAGAGAGGTATTTCCAAATACCTTCTACTCAGAGTATGATGTATCCAACCTGAATTAGTGATTGCAGCCAGATCTCCTCTTAATTATTTATAAGCAATTAGAGGTTGCAAATAACAAGAGACTTGCAAATAATCAAGGCCTTCCAACAAATGGCATAGCTAAATGCACCAGCCAAAGAGGAACATTTTCTTGGTAGGAATAATGATTTATGCATTCAGAGCCAACTCTGGAATAATGACAGTTCCAAAAGTAATTTTCCCCATCATCATCTGTATCTCTGCTTTTTCTTTTTCCTTTCCAAATTAGGTCTCTTCTATCCTTTTTTCTCATTAGATAGCTGCTACCTGTTGCAATTTCTGTGTTGCTGCTCCATTCATGATCTGATATAGCAGAATATGGAATCATAGAATCATAAAATCATAGGACTGGAAGGGACCTTGGAAGTCTATTGGTCCAACCCTCTGCTCAAGTTAGGAGATCTTATACCATCCCAGACAAATGATTGTACAATCTTTTCTTGAAAACTTCTAGTGATGGAGCACACACAACTCTGGGAGACAAGTTGTTCCATTGGTTAATTCCTGCCAGAAAATTTCTCCTTAGCTCCAGGTTTGAATTCCCTCTGATGAGCTTCCACCCATTGCTTCTTGTTCTGTCCTCAGGTGCTTTGGAGAATAAGTCGACTCCCTCATCTCTGTGACAGAGCCTCGTGTACTGGAAGATAATCATGTCACCTCTAATCCTTCTCTTCATTAGGCAAGATGTACTTAGTTGCCTTAACCTTAATTTAACTTAATCTGAATTTGAGAACAATTCTCAATTGTGCTGAAATATCAAGAGGCTATAGCCGTGATGGTGAACCTATGGCACGGGTGCCACAGGTGGCACGCGGAGCCATATCGGTGGGCTTGCGAGCTCAGCTCCGGCACGCACACGTGTGCCAGCCAGCTGATTTTCAGGCCTTCTGGGCCCACCAGAATTCAGGAAACACACTGTTTCTGGCCTCCGGAGGGCCTCGGTGGGGCAGGGGGAAGGCCGTTTTTGCCCTCCCCAGGCTCCTAGAAAGGCTCTGGAGCCTGGGGAAAGTAAAAAATGGGCCTACCGGCCCCACCGTGCCATCATGTGCCAAAAGCAGGGGGAGCATGGGGGGCGGGGTGCATAGAATTATGGATGTGGGCACGTGTGTGTGTGACCCCACCGTGCTCTTGGTACACGATGGCAAAAAGGTTAGCCATCACTGGGCTATAGTAATAATAATTTATTAAACTTGTATGCCATCTCACAACAATCAAACAAAAAAAATTACAATAAAAGCAATAAAAGATAAAAAGATGGCTAATGGGTTGAAACGAGGGGTCTCCCTTTTCCTTGCCAAAGGCAGCAAAGTGAGGAGCTATCTAGTTCTCGGGAAATCTCTCACAGGGCAAGTGCTGTTTACAGAGGTGTGCTTTCAAGGTCCCAATAGATGACATTGTTAATCAGAGTAACCAATAGAATGCCAACCTTGTAGGATCAAATTGGCTGGCTAAATTGTTACCAACAACAAGTCCTAGGCCATGTACTTTTTGCATCCTAATTGTAGCTATAAGCTTGATAAAATGAGGCAAAAATAGTGATGAAATGTGAGATGTGAAGTACCAGATTCCCCTACATAGAAGCAAGATTTTTTTGCAGCTGTTCAACCAGACCCCCTCCATCCATGCCCTGATTTACCAGAATTGGGTAGATGTAATGAATAAACAAATGTGGTAGTTTCCATCATGTTTACTTAAGCTGCAGAAGGTCTTTTCCTACCATCTAATTATGGAGCCAGTTAAATCACTAGCATGAAATGAACTGGGTTTCATGAGTAGACAGATAGTAGGAGCTTTCTTGAGTTACTCTAAGTTATTTTCTATACTATAATAAAACAGAATGTAACCTCCTCAAAGCAAAGCCCCCTTTTTTCATTGGGTTCTTTTATGGCTGTAAAAAGTAGATGCAAATGATTTGATAGATGTTATCTTACTACATGGAAAACGTACATTTTAAAAACTGGTAATCAAGTTAAAGTTCAGCATTTATGAAATTATTCACATGTAACTCTTGCATACTTACTCTCCCAAGCTGCTCATTATGTAAACAAATGTTCTGTAGAACCCTAGGATTACTTTATTGTGCTGATATCCATAGTTGAAACCGAGTTTCAAAATATTACTTATTTAGGCACTGATATTTTTCATATGTATAAATGCTTAACTTCTATATTTGACTTGTTGAGCCCCTAAATCAATCTCCCTTTTTGTCTGTGTACACAATGTATTTACTTATTTATTTGGTCATACCTCCAGACATTTGCAAAAACAGAAAATGCAAACTTTGCAATGCACTGTTGCTGGTTATTATACCACAGGAGCAACATTAATAATTATGTATATGAAAATTTTCCAGTTATACTTTCCAGTCCAACCCACCTGGAAATAAGCCATCAAGGACCTGTCCTACAGTGCAAATACTACATTCCTTAATCATCGCCTCAAAGGCAAACAAAAGATGGTGTGTATTTCTAGCTGTGCTGAAAGCAAACAGAAGTCTATCAGACAACCTGGCAGATCTGCGCTGGTAAAATCCAGCTTAAAAGTGTTCATTTATTTGAGATTTTGATTGGAATATAGTTCCTACAAACTGAGAATATTATTCCATATTCCTTTACAGGGCAAAGATTTTGACTTCAGCCCAGGGCAGGAAAGGAAAGGAAGATTTAAAGCCCCCCTCACTTAAGTGCTGTTGACCCTTATCTATCCTGTTTCCCCCAAAATAAAACATCCCCTGATAATAAGCCCAATTGGGCTTTTGAGCGCATGGCAATAAGGCCAAGGGCTTATTTCAGGGTTCAAAAAATATAAGACAGGGTCTTATTTTTGGGGAAACACGGTAACTCTAAGAAGATGCTGATTGTTAGTTGAGTAGATTCCTGTACATAGGCTTTTAACAATAAATCAGTTTAATTGAACCTTCATATGTGGACCTGCTCTTTCATGCCTGACAGCCACTGTGCAAGACCCTTCTTCTGGATTTGTGCTGAATATACTCTGCAGATGCCTAAATTACTATAAGAAAGAAACAGAGCTACCCATGTTACTCTTAGTGGGTCTAAGTAGCATTCAAATTTTGTGACTCAGGCATATTCTCATTCAGGAATTAAGAACCTTCAAGAGGAAGCCCCTAATTTGAACCTGACTTCTGCTAATATGATCTTGGAAGCTGTATTTTTTTACCCTTGGCCACCCACCAACTTAGTAAACAATACAAAATTAATGATGATAGATGATGATGATAGTTTATCACATAGGGCAATAATGATATCAAGAAAGTTTATGAACTTCTAAGTATTTGTTTTACAGGGAAATGTCACAAAAGATAGATTCACCAGATTTCTTCAGAGGATGTCTGCTTTATACTTTGAGGTCTGTGGTTTTAGAGTATGATGTAGATAGTAATCATGTTCCATGGGAAACCCAATTTTCTCTCCTTTAGTCTAGATGACTAAGCTAAATAATGAATGTCATTTCAAAGTAATATCCAAATGCAGTCTCTTGTTCCCACACATTCTTCGATGTGCTAAGCCACAGAGTTGGCATCTAACAAGTTAAAAAGCAAACGTAAATCTCAGACCCAAGTGGAGGGATTGTTTCAGTGGCTTTTTCTGTCTAGGTGTTTCTCACGCTTAGCAATTTTAAGAAGAATGGACTTCAACTCCCAGAATTCCTCAGCCAGCAGGAATTAAAATCCACATATTTTAAAATTGCCATGGTTGAGAAACACTCATCTGTCTAGATTAGTCTCCCTTTCCCTTCTAGTGTACTAAAGCCAAAGCTTAAAAGTAATTCAAAATCTATACAGAATTACATCTGTGGAGATTCTCTCTGATTTTGAGAGTTCAGCTTTACATGCACAGCTCGGTGGTATCTGCCCAACCTTTGCAAACCTTAAAAACTTAAATTGAACCTGTCTACAAGTTCGGGGATGACTAGGAAATGCCAGGCTTGTACATTATTAAAAAAAATCCAGAAGGAAACTATTCTTGTTTTCTTATAGAAAAAAACTAGATAGATATAACTATTAAATCATTAGGAGTATAGTATTTGGAGAAACAATATGAAAATTTTAGAGTGTTCTTGCTATAAGAAATGTGGAATGTGTGCTTGGAATGATTATGTTGTTGTAGGATTCTGTGGAATATTTTAGGGGAAATCTCTTTATTCAGTTGATACCACAGAATAACAATAACCCAATTAGTGTAATCCCTGAGTCCAAGAAATCAGATTCAGTCAGTGGCTTTGTTTACAAATTAAACAGCATGAATATAGAAGTTCAGCTGTCATGAAGGCAAGAAAGGATGATTCTGTCTGTCTTCTGAAAATGGCTCATAGGTGGGAGGGAAACTACTGCATTCCTGTGTTGTGCCTCCAGATGACAAAGCCATTCCAAAAACGATATTGTAGGTTCTAGAACTACGCAGCGTAGCCAGCTCATTGCCGCCAGTTGCCACTGCCAACAGATCATTAAGTGTTTTTGGTAGTACTGACTACAATGGGACAATTTGACGTGGCCAGCTCAGCAGGGTCAGTTTACTGCAGCCAACTTGCCACCACCAAGTTGCCTCTGCCAACTCACCACTGCCAAATCACCATAGGACAACTCCACATTGCCAACTTGCTGCGGGGACAACTCACTGTGAGCAGCCGGAGGGAGAGCCAAGCAAGTGATGGACAGAGCAGTGGCCCTTTTTTTTTTCACACCCCCTGCTGCCACTCTGCACTCTTCCCTTCTGCTCCCTCAGCCACTTGCCCAGCTCTGCCTCCAGCTGCCCACAGCGAGTTGTCCCCACAGTGAGTTAGCTGTGTGAGTTGTCCTACAGCGATTTTGCAGTGGCAAGCTGGCAGAGGCAACTTGGTGGTGGCAAGCTGACTGCAATAAGCTAGCCCTGCCAAGCTGACTGCACGGTTCTGTCCCAGCTCCGGATTCCTGAGGATATTGACACCACATCAACGGTCCTTATCAAATTTATTAAGTAGCAAGAATAAACCAAAGTCCGGCAAAGGTTGGCAACCAGCCCAGAAAAC
>JANHZT010010838.1:6471-19847 GCA_032468215.1 Stegonotus admiraltiensis
TTTATTGTTGGGGGTCACCACAACATGAGGAACTGTATTAAAGGGTCACAGCATTAGGAAGGTTGAGAACCACTGCTCTATGTGGTTTCTAACTGAGCAAGCTAGAACCTGGGATGGCGCTTTTTAGAATTTTCAGTCTGTACATAGAACACTCCCATACCTAAGAAGCATCCGTTTGCATTATCATGATCATCAAAGAGTCTGGTGTCTGGTAAAAGTGCTAGCCTAGAAATTAGAAGACTGAATTCTAGGCCTGCCTTAGGCCTGAAAGCCAGTGGGGTGACCTTGGGCCAGTCACTCTGTCTCAGCCCAACGCAGCTCGCAAAGTGGTCAGGGGAAAACAGGCAGTTGCTGTGAGTTAGGTAACCATGTAAGCTGCTGAAAAACAAAATAATAGAACAAAATATTTGTCAATTGTCATAAAATATTATGAAGACACTAATTATCAGTGTTCAAACAAAGAAAAAAAATCCAGTAATAATCGCTCTAGTAAGGGGTCCTTGGTGCTCTCTGAGCTTGCTTGTTTTCTTGAAGACATTTCATGACCCTAACTAGGTAACATCATCAGTGCTGGTGACTAGTGACTAGCACTGATGATATTACCTAGTTAGGATCATGAAATGTCTTCAAGAAAACAAGCAAGCTCAGAGAGCACCAAGGACCCCTCATTTCAATCCTGAGCTACAAATATTCTCCTTTATTAATAGTTCTAATATTTCTGATCACACAGGGAGCAACGGATGTGATGCTGTCCATTGGTATTGCAAGCTAGGTTGTGTCTTCCTTGTTCTGGGCGATGTCTGTTTATTTTGCAAAATTTGCATCTTGCAGAATCTGTAGTCTCACAACACTCTTTGAATCATTAAAAGTTATATTTTCTCTTTAGTTCAGTGGCCTGAGGAAAAGTTGTACAACACAGTGCTATGAATTATAATAAAACCAGGCCATGGAATGGAGGTAGAATGAACAGGCCATAAAGTTTTATTGTAAGCTGCCCAGAGTCACATATGTCAGATAGGTGGCTATATAAACCAAATAAATAAAGGACCTACTTCTGCCTCCCCCATACAGGGGATCAGCTCAGATGGGGACACCATCTCCTTGCTTCCAGTGCCATACACCTGTACTCCCAAGTTATATCCTCTCACCTCGAAAGTCCCCAGGACCCCGAGGCAGACAGCAGCATTCTTGCTTTGCACAAGATTGCTACAACCGATCAGGTGAGATTGACCGTGCCCTGAAACCTCAGGATCCCTGCCATGCTCAATAGGCAGTATGTGTGTTGTCTTCCAGGATGCTATACCAAATTGATGTTGGTCACTGTCAGCAAAAAGGCAGTAAAAATGCGATTTTCATTTTTCTTTATTTAGCTGGCTTTAGTACCTTATAAAAAATACAAACAGCACTTTCTGCAGGGCTGTACGGAGTACTTTCTGGGGATAAATACAAAAATATGACAGCAGGTAGGCAATTTTGTTGGGCTCACAGGATTGTTCTGGTTATGGATTCCGTGCCCTCTATCTGAGTCAGCACGGAGACTTGAAAAGGATGTTACTGCTATCTGGAAAAGGTGGAAGTGGAGGAGGTAGGGAAGCAAGTTAAGCTAGGGTTCGGGTTTCAACAAATAAATCTCCAGTTTCATCACAGGGGTAGCAGTCAGCCATTATTATCTTCTCTTCTCTTCTCCTGCAGAGCCTCATATTCCTGGAACCCATTGTGTTCATCCTCGAAGCCGGATGAAGAATCACTTGCCAAAAGTCATCTGTCCCAGCGAAGTGCACGATAGCACTGGTTCCACAGTAGCCACTTGCATAAGCCAAGGCAGCTTGGCATGTTTGGACATTGATGACCTCATCTTAGAGGATCTGAAAGAACAGAATGAGGAGAACGATAGCGATGGCAGCAATTAGCCATCTGTAGGTTTGAGACGCCAACCATCTTGTGAGAGATGGACAGAAGGTTGCAAATTAGGGGAATGGCATTTGTATGGAATCTTACTTTACATTCCCCTGAGCTCTGTGCCTGTCTGTTCTAATCATGAAAAGCAATTTGCTTCAAGTCCAGCCTGACATTATGACAAAAGGTATGACAGGAACTGGGGAAGCTTTGTCATCACCATGAAGCTCGTAGACTTGTACTGTATGCAACCAAAATATTAAAGATCATGGAATGGGAGGATCCCTGTGGCAAGCAATAAGCCATAGATGAAAAGAATAATTCTCATTGTGATATATTTTAATTCTTGAAATATAAAACCAAAAGACCAAATATTTTTCTTAATTAAAAAGGGCAAGCAACTACCCTCCAAAGTACTGGCATAATAATAATAATGCTATCGAAGTATTAGTTATATCTTATATAAACATTTTTCTCTGTATATATTAGAGCAGGACTGTC
The DNA here is from genome assembly GCA_032468215.1 of Stegonotus admiraltiensis. Lineage (NCBI taxonomy): Eukaryota > Metazoa > Chordata > Lepidosauria > Squamata > Colubridae > Stegonotus > Stegonotus admiraltiensis. The sequence goes on from JANHZT010010838.1 coordinate 8,869, forward strand.
AAACTCCTGGCCCGTGGGCCAGATGCATCATGTGCTGACCACGTCCATGCCCGGTTTAGCGAAGGGGGAAAAAGTCCCGATACATCATGTGACGATGTGAAAATTATCCTTTCTAAAAGGATCAGAGGGGGGAGGGGGGAAGCTAATATATACAATGCCTTACAATTGAGAGTATACTTGCTGATTTTAAAATGGAAAACGTTAGTATGTCTTCAACTGTGCAGATTTTTTAAAATCAGTGATGAACACACACAACAAATTGCAATGTATCTTTTGTTGCCCTAGTATATTAAAATGCAAATTAAAATATTTTTCCTATGAAGATGTCTGATTTCACCAACAAATATCCTAATATTAGTCTAAGATCAATCAGAAGTTGCCTACTATACCACCTGAGAGGGGATGTTGAGAAGCTCACAATATCTTGACTGTAACTATTCTCTTACAATTACTAAGTGGAACAGCAATTATTTAAGAAACATAAGAGTTAGTCTGAAGAGACAAATGTCCCAGATTCTGTTTCAGGCATTTTCACATGGCAGCATCAGTGGATGTGTAGGACATCTGCAGGAGACTCCAGGGAGCCTCACTCCCTCAGAATAGACTATATGCTAGATGTCCAAGTTCTAATATAAAACGCCTTGATTTGGACTCAATTGTATGTATAATATAGTTTTATGCATTTGCCTCTCATTCTTACTAGGGGAGAGCTAAGATGAAGACGTGCAGAGGGGGGTTCATAGTAGGGTGACACACAGATCTGCCTGAGAATCCTTTCTTTTTGCTGCTCTGCTACAGCTTTGTGATTGGACCGCCTGAATGGAAGGAACTGTACCTATATTTCTTCGTGAAGCTGTTAAGCCATTGCACCTCTTAATGGAATAAAGATCTAAGAGGGGTTAAAAGGATGCTTGAAAAACAAGTAGACAAGTCAGTATTATCCATAATTCATCTTGTCTTCATTTGCAGGATTTGTGTTTGCATGTTTTTATGTTCAGGATTTTATTTTCTTTGAAATAGAATTTTAATCTGAGCGGGCAAGGAAAATAGTATATGAGTCACATCCAGGGGTGAAATGCTACCAGTTTGGACCAGTTCGTCCGAACCGGTAGCGGTGACGGTGTGTGGTTCAGCAATGCGAGGCTCCACCCACCCACCCGATTGTCATTACTTCCTGGTTTTAACAAGGAAGTAACCTGTTTTGACCTTCTGCGCATGCACAGAGGGTCTAAGCATGCACATGACGCACATGCGAGGAGTGCACACTTCCAAACCAGTTTCACCCCTGGCCACATTAAATGTTAAAAGATCCAGCAGAGTTAATAAAAGCGAACCTTTCAAAAATAAACCCTGGGATGACAATATATTCACCAGGAAGTAAGACAGTGACCCAAGCAACCGCTACTTCATTGCTGAGTAAAGCCAGTTTTACTTCCAGTTTTTAAAACTGGGCAGGAAGACCAGCCCTTAATGTCCAAAAGTATATGGAGCATGCAGGCAAGTTGGAAATGACAGTATTATCATTACAAGATTCCCAGTTGAAGCCAGACTGGAGAACTCCACTTAAGTAAATTTCGCCTTGCACAATGCCAGGATAAAGATGAAGGTGCATCTTCAAAGCTGTGTCCCCACATGCACTTAAACACTGGACACCACTTGTCCTGGCAATATTTTTTCTTGTCCTACCTTCTCAACTCTACCTTGTGTATAAGACAGATCTAAGTTGTATTTTCTTGTTCTGGTGATGAAAATATTTTTCCTTTATCTAGACACTTTCCAAGAACAGCCTCGGGTTGCTAATTTGTTTCTTTGGAGAACTGAGCCAATTGCAGGGACCAGGGCTAGCAACAACAGAGAGAGCAAATTGGATGCTACTATCATTTTTTGTCAACTCAAAGGTGGGTGACGAGAACTATATCAGGAAAAAGCCAAAAATATTTTTAAAATGTAATTCTTTTACTACTATACAATATTGCTTTCTGCCACATGGTGTCTCAATATACTTTTTCTTTCTTGCCAGATTTTAAGGACTTTTAAAATAGCTTAAAGTACTATTTGAGATATCTTTGACACTTTCTTCTTTTGATGAAAGATAAAAGCAATACTTTTTATGAAAGCTGCAAAATGGCCTGAGAAGCAAGTGGGCAGGGGAATCTGTGACATACAAGGCTCTCAGCCAATCAGTGCATTGCACAGACAGTTAAAGATGTTTCTCCTGAGGTCAGATAATAAAAAAGCATGGTGTGCATTCAGAGTTCAGTGAATTCTTTTGTAAAGTACATCCATCTGGATTTTGGTCTGCTTTGTCATCTTTTCAGTGGATAAGAAAGGAACTTAGCTGCCTTGCGTAGACCGGATCATCATTACCACCTTACGGATGGAGTAGGCACCACCACGAAACTCTGCCCAGTATACTCCATCCTGATAGCGGCTTCGGTAGTGACCGCCCTTGTACCAGATGCCATTGAGATTGGAATGGGCACACATATTGTACCACCAACCACCTTTCTGGTAATGGGCACAGTTCCCTAGGGAGAAAGAATGGGGGGTGGGGGAGATCAGATGTCAAACCATGAATTCAGATGCCATTAACTTTTGGTACTGTAGGGCAAAACCTGGCAGCCACTGTGTTACATGAAGCTTAACTGATGTGCATTGGCCTAATTGAAATAACTTTTGCAGATAACACATTTAGACATCAAGCAAATCCAGCAAATGTTATAGAGGAAGGAAGGAAGGAAGGAAGGAAGGAAGGAAGGAAGGAAGAAAGGAAGGAAGGAAGGAAGGAAGGACGGACATCACTGATTCTTGACCCTACCTTCCACTGACTTCAGCCCAATCTAGTGTTAGCATGTAATGCAATCTCTAAAAAAATACTGGGGAAATATTGCCCTTCCCTGGCAGGGAAAAGAGTGCCCACTATTTCTTAAGACCTTCAAAGGCTGCCGTCCATGCTTATCTTTAGTATGAGTGCATAAGAAATTCTCTAACATTCATTCCAGGCAACCTTGGGAAATGGATTTTTATGAATTTTTAACAAATATTCCAGGAAAGTTATGAGCTGCTCTCTTGTAATTTGGGAGTTTAATTAATATAGTGCTGCATGTTTGTGCACCTATTTATATACTATACATATTATCCAAGCTTTGCTCAGTACCATTTGCCAAACGTTGAGATAAATGTTATACTGCATTGAGAAAGTATCAGTTGATCAGATAAATTTGGCTTAGAATGTGCCTTGGAAAGCAACCATTTGCAGCTATCGCACTAATGCAAAAGTCATCCTTTCCCTCTCCCTCTCCCTGTATCTCTATCTGCCATCGCTATCTCTATCTCTATCTCTATCTCTATCATATGTTCACCAATGCAGTCAGTATACGTTATCCTATACAAAACTGTACAACACAGTAAGTGATTATTTTTATCTTAGGAACTGCTTTGCTTAATGACCCACATGCCAGTCCCAATTGGGTTCACTAAATGAGGACTACCTGTAGATAGATGAGATGATGTTTTATTGGTGCAGTATGTTTCTCTCCAGTTTTGCTTTGTGTATCAAAGCAGCATTTGGAATGGACATAACTTCCAATTGTTGGAAGTGGGGGAGAAACAGTTGGAACCAATTTCGCAATGGTGGAAGACAAATGAGACAGAGAGAAAGATAATCGATTGAAAGTGAAATCCTTTAAACGTCCAGGCTCCCTTCTAGAAATCTGAGGCAGAATTAAGCAATTTTACTACTGCTGTAGAAATATTAATTTGCTTCCCACCTAAGTTCTCCTTTAATAGCTTGTGAACTGCACATTCTAGATTCTTGCTCTCCCTTCTCCTCAACAAAATGGGAAATAAGAGCTTTAAAGACAGAAATAAAACCAATGGACCTCACTGAAGCTAATATGATATACCTTGGGCCAGAGTACACGTCAGCTGCTAAATCATAAAACAGACAACAATTTTATTTTGCAGCCATTCTGCTCCAAATAGAAAATTCTGTCTAGGCAAGTGGAAAACCCAGTTTGTGCTGACTTGCTATTTCTTTCCCTCTCGTTTTTTTCCTATTATGATTGAGATAAATTACAACAAAAAGTCTTCAAGAGGAAAAGACAGATTAGCTGCACAAGGCCTTTTGAGTCTTCTACCTGGAAAGCTTTGATTTTCCAGAAATAAAAAAAAATAGTTTTGTCTCCTAAAAATGAAGTTTTGTCTCCTAAAAAATGCCTCTGCTGAGGCAGCATATCTGACTAGATAATGCATTTTGCAGGAGAATAGAAGCCTCCAAGTCTCCTTGATGTACATAAGACAACATACGGCTTTTATAGGTCAAAATCTTTTAAACTGGCTGAAATTGACTATAAATATAATCATGGTCTTGGAACCAGTTTCAACTCTTAGTACATTTAACAATCTGGGCTTTTTTTAATTAAAGATATGGAAATACATACACTAAATGTGCCATTTTGGAAAAACAAGCTAACCCTTTAACCATTCTCTTCAGAAACAGAAGAATTACCTTTCACAATACTCTGTCCTTATATTCTGCACACGTTGATTTAGCTTAGCGATCAATATTAAGTGAGTTCCATATTTTGGCCACAAATTTATATTGATGATTCTAGATGGCATAGTTCTGCCTCCAAGTCCCATCACAACAGCTTTCTCCTGCTTTACCATCATGTGGAAGCAACCAGTGGGATGCCCCATAGGACAGCAGGTTCTGACTGCTGCCTCATCCCAACTGGCTGATGTTGAGCTGAAGCCTTCCTTGCAGTTTTCATGAGGAAACAAATAGAAGGCTCCCACCCATCAGTCTGAGCTCCAAGGAGAAAGAAAGGGATTAAAATACAATGAGTATAAATTCTTCTCTATACAATTCATAGTGGCATCCATAAGGCCCCTTTCTTCTATTTTCCTTAAAACAATAACCCTGTGAGGTGAGTTGGGTTGAGAGAGAATAACTGGCCTAAACCAGATTTCATGGCTAATGGAAGATTGTAACTTACAGCCTTCTGGCTTCTAGTCCACCTCCTTAAACATTACACCAAACTATTTTTATCAATAGTCTTTCCTGCTCAGTTTTTGATGTGCCCTTCCAGCAGTTTCTGCCAGCCGTTATGCCCTCTTACCTGAGTAAGCATCATGGTCATGATCAAGAGTGCTGAACTGTCGGCCATTGTGCCAGGAGAGAGAGTCTCCAGCACTGCCTTGATATTTTCCCAGCCGTAGCCGATAGAAGTCACTCTCAGGCTCCAGAGCAAAGGTATTGTATTCAGCCTGTGCCTGTCGCCCACTCCAGTCTTCCATTAATATACGCAACATGTATGAGCTCTGGTGGGTCAGCAAGTGAATGGATTCCAGGCCCAGCCAGTGCTCCCCTTCCAGGTTCCCAAAACCATTCTAAGAAAAACACAGCAAGCAAATGATTAGCAAAGTGCCATTAAGGCAGATGACTCTCTCTGGAATCCTTCTGTAATGGGAAGTTAGGAATTTCATCCACATGCACTCATACAATCCCAGGTCAATATCCAAAATAATCTGCCATCTGGGCTCAATCCCATCTCCTTCCTTTGCAAAGAGATCATCTGGTATCTCCGGAGCCATGAGGATGCTTAAGAGAATATCCCTATGTCCCTGGTATGCTACTAAGGTAAAATGTGTATCTTTGGCTTAATGTGTTTTGTGTATCATGATTTATAGCATAACATTATGGAAGAATCCATTCATTAAGGCTTTCCCAAGAACTAAAGTACAAACAAACAAAGCTTGGATAACCCAATTCCTTCTCATTGTAGATAAATATAAATTTATAACCATTTTTCTATAATGATAACCAGGTCCCAAAATACATATGCCTGAGTCTTCTGCTTTGAGGTTCGTGAATGCTACTTATAACCATCCACTGAAGTTCAGTTTATGAACCTGGCTCCTAGTTTCATCATGTATGGCTCTTCATCCTCAGGCTTGCTGTGTGACTTCAGTTCTCTAATGCTAATTTCCAGTAAGCGTGCATCCTGCAATTCTCTCCACCTAACTGTACCCACAATTTGGATATCCTTCCACCTCACAGCTCCTCTCTTTGTGGGGGCACCAGGAGCCACATCCTCCAACCTTATAATGCTGCCAAGTGGTAAAGAAGTTGACTGATCCATCCTGCCGCCGCTGAATGACTGTCCAACCGCCTCCATCATATTCCTGGTCACACCAGGCCTGGATGATACCCTGGGCATGAGCTGGTTGTAGCATGATGATGCCACTGGGTTGGCCATCCTGTTGAGCTGCTTGACAGTCAGACCAAGGCCCTGCACAGGAAACAAAATAAAGCTTATTCCAAAGTGACTGATGCTGTTGTGGCTTCTAGAAAAACATCACATTTTGGTCTAAGGAACCACTGCTGATATTTTGCCTTGTGGCAGGCATGCCTTTAACCATAAACCACATTTTCCATAGAAAGACTCAGACAGAGGGAATGTCTCCCCTGCACCGAGGGCCTCCTATATACTAAGAAGCCATGCTCTGGCATTTAGGTCCTTGTCAGTTTTGAAAGCCTACCAACAAATCACTGGTTTCTCATAGCAAATACTGTTTGATGCTCAGCCAAGCTAGAACATCAGATCAAGGGCTTGGATCTCCAAGATGAAAAGGATGGGATGTAGTTTCAGTGTAATTTTTTTTTATTTTTATTTGGTTCTGGTCAACAGATGCTTTGTGGAAGAAGCAGGAGGCCCCATGAATAAGTAATTGGGCAGGGAGAGGCTATAAAGCCAATCCTCTGCATTGAGAGTATGAATACTTCTTCTAAACTATAATAAGCTATTCATAGTAGTTTATAATTCTACTTCAACTTTCAAAACTAAACTAATAAATCTGTGGAATGGAACATCCCTTAGTTGGCAGTCTCAAAGTATACTAGGAATAGCATGAAGCACTTGCAGTTTATACTTTGGGCCAGGGGATAAGGCAGTGCAGAGAAAAGTGGTGAATTATTTACAAGGTAAAGAATACTTGGGATGTCCATGCTTTGTCTGCATGAACATCCCAAGAATTCTATATGTTACATGTTAATCTATATTTCACACAGATAAGTAGCATTAAACTGTTCCTGGATTGATTTACTTGAAATTATGAGTGGAATAATTGCATAGCTGAACCCTACAGAAAATGAAACATAAATCATCATAGCAATATCATATAAAAACGTTAACTCAAATTTCTCTCACTGGTGGGTGGAGAGGAAGTAAAGGAACACTGCATCATCCTCTTTAGGAATAACTTTACCTCCCCATTTGGGTGACCTAGGACCTGGTCACTTTCCATCATGGCAACAGATTGCTAAGCACAACTTTAGCTGTGTTTCTTGGCAGTTGTGTGCTCCCTCACCTGTAGATTTGGTGGGCCCAACAGCAGGGAGCAGAGGAGTCTCATCCAGTGGAGAGGGAGCCTTGTCAGACCAGTGCTGGGCAGATGCTGTCTGATCTCGCTGGATGTCATTGATGGTGTCCAAGTGGGCTCTGCTTTCATTGGAGGTGGTTGCAGGGTTGTGAGGTATCACTGGTGCCAAAGGTGGCTGTGTGAAGAGGAGGAGCAATCTCATCCAATAATCATATCTTCAGGGAACAACATCCAATTTACACTATCTCACCTGAACTCTACAACTCTTCCTATGCTGTTTTTTTGAGGAAAATGTTTCCCCAGAAAATGGATGAGTCATGGATAAGGCAGACTTGCTGTTGGCTGCCTATGACACAACCTGTTACAGAGAGCAACTCAAATCTTTTTGATTTGTGGGGGAAGGTGGGGCTTTATCTGTAGAAGTCCATCCTTCCTTTGCCCAGTGCTGTCCACAACACATTTGGAAAGCATGAAATTGGTGAAGGCTAGTTTATGAAGAAATGGTCCCAACCATACAGCAGTCCATTTGAAGAGCATTATGCCCCCATAGAATAGCTGTGTATTTTTGTTTCTAAACAATATTTAAGGAAGTAGATGATTAAAATGGAAGCAAGATGCTAGATCTGAAGTGTGGAGGGGGAAGTCTTTTGCTCATCCCACTCTGGTGGTCTGAAAGCAGATTAACTTGGAATGCTGCAAATGTGGGTGGTGGAAATCATATCGGCTTTCACCCTATGATTACTGTCACACAGGCTTCCTGTGGGTTCATAGGAGTTGATGGATAACACAGTGCAACAACTTCTTTGGGTTTTTGGATGTGGGTAATTTATTAAAAAAAACATATCAAGGCTAATGGCACCAATTAGTTTAGTCTTCCCCAGTCTAGCTCTAGAAACAGAATTTACATTTAGCTATCTCCGTTTCAGTGTCTGCTTCCAGTAATGCTGCCACACGGTTTTTAAATTGCAGAGAGAATTGAGTATCATCATTTTAAATTTTCTCTAACTGCATGTATGCTTGCAGGCAATAATGTTCTTTTAACAGAAATCTCCACACAGTTATTTTGAATTGCTCAGGAAGTAAGGAAAGGGCAAAGTATATGCTGGCCAGCCTCCATTCTCTGCCTTGGCTCTGACATGTCTTTCCATTTATCTTCTTCAATCCCTCAAATCAGTTGTGTAGAAAAACCACCTCTGAGCATCCTTCTTTTTAGATCTTTAGTGAGTCCAATGGTATCCATGGGTAGCTGGGGTCAAAACTAACAGGAATGGTGGCTAGTGCATTGTACTACAAGCCCTGTCCCTTACATACTTGCAGTGTTAACTGGGATGCTCCATCTGCTATCTTGTTGATTTGACACTAGCAAAATTGCCAAGTAAAAATTTCCAAATGTCATCCAACAGCTCTCTTTATGAGGAATTGTTGTCAGACACACAAGTCTTCAGTAACATAACACTGCCCAGTGCAATTTAAGTTGATTAGCCTTGATTATTCTTTATTAAAACAATATAGCCAGTGTTTCCCAATCTGGGAGAACCTTTCCCAACTTTTAAGATGTGTGGATTTCAATTCCTGGAATTCCCCAACATTTTGGAAGTTGAACTCCTCAAATCTTAAAGTTGTCAAGATTAAGAAATTCTGATCTAAATGCATCTTATTTTTAGATTATTCACCCACAAGTACTCCAGACAATAACTTTTCACAAAGAGATTGCAAGACAGAGGTCTTTGGCAGTTTTAGAGCTCTGAGAGACAAGGGAATGGCATCTTTGTCCAAAGCAGGTTGGTGTCTTTAAAAGGACACTGGTTTTGCATACAGTACTTCCATTTCAAATCACTTTTGGAAATTGCTTGTTAATTGCTTTTCAGCTATTAGAAATCTTTCGACAGTCAAGTCTGAAAACACAAGGAGAGTTTCCTTCAAATCTGAGCAAAACAATTGTAAATACAAATTTAAGGACTTAAACTGTCCTTAAACCCCCAAAAGCAGCAAAAGGGTAATTCGAACTTTGATTGTGGAAAGTTACAAACAGACTAAGGGTCCAGATGGATTTGAAATAGGATTCTGAAATTAATGATAAAAATCCGTCTCCTGGGGAAATACTTTTCATCTGAATTCTTTTAAAAACAAAATAATAAGACTTTAGAAATGATATAATAGAGGGAGCCAGAAAGAACTAAGATCACAATTAAAGGAATTAATTTTGAGAGTGTCTGCCTCTTGACATAGACTATTTTAAAAGTGCTATAGAAATTATTTGACATGATTGAGACTGATTTGAAAGTCCATTTTAAAATGACATGTTACATTAATGACATGGAAAAAGTTGTTATACTGGATATACAAAAGAAACCAGCTGATGCCTTAATAATTAAAAGGGATAAACAAATAACAAACCAAGAGAGTGACCTAGATAATTTTCCTATATTGGTTTTACAAAAGAGGCTTATTAAAGCTATGAAGAAGTTTTCTGAAAAGAGATAAATAAATGAATAAACAAACAAAGAAAGAAACAAATAAGATCCAAGTCTTACGACATTATGTAACAGGACTAAAGTTCAAGATTGTTAAAGTAAAAGGAAGGAATATAAAGTTGATTTTTTGATCAAGGTTAAAATAAACACATTGTTACCCGCTGATGGAGTTTGCTGACATCAGGACTGAAATGATGCAATTTTATGCTAATTTTCCATGGAGAAAGTATGATTTTAGAAAATTCCAGTTTCAAATTAAAAAAAAAAATCAGCTACTATTATCCTCATAATCCTGAAACGATGCTTCTTTCTACCCTGCCTACCCTCTTGTCCTCTCTCTGGTTCCTGAGTCCCAGTTCCCTCTGGCCAGTACCTGTGGGGGCACCTCCCTGCCCGCTCTTCCTTGCTGGCACTCTCTCTCTAGGCGGCTGATGAGGGCACTCTGACTGTTGACAAGGACAGCCAAAGCATTGTACTTCCCCTCCAGTTGGCGATAACTGGCTGCCACCCGTGCAGCCTCAGCAGAAGCATTGGCTACACGCCATTCCAGCTGAGAGGTCTGCACTGGCCATTCTCGTCGCTGAAGGATCTCATGAAGCAGCTGAGTATAGAGCTGGGTCACCCGGGCATTGACATTATGGCTTTCCTTGCGTAATGCCTTGACCTCGCTCACCATGGCCCCATCCACCTCCACCAGCCGCCGTAGTTCATTCATTTGGGCCTGCTGCCGGCTCAGCTGGACATGGAGCTCTTCCACTTCACTACGGTTGGGACCTGGAGGTTCAGCGGGAGGACGTACACTGCTCCAGCACACTGCTCCCGTGAACTTCTGCTGGGGCAAGATGAAGGTGTAGGTACATCTTGGTCCAGTGATTGGTTCAGGACCTGAGAGAATTGGCCTGGCCAGGCTCAGTAAAAGCAGCACCAACACTGAGGACCGAGGCTCCATACTTGTGGAGAAAGAGGCAAAAGCCACCAGCAGGGTGGATTGGAAACAAGTCCTCCTCTCGGAAGACCTACAAAGCAGAGGACAAACAGCTTCAGTTCAAACCCAATAATAGTAATAATAATAATAATAATAATAATTTTATTTGTATACCGCCCTTCTCCCGAAGGACC
>JANHZT010010838.1:50111-60722 GCA_032468215.1 Stegonotus admiraltiensis
CGTAAATATCCCGGTCCTAAGCCATGGAGCGCTTTAAAGATGTTAATCAACACCTTGAATCGCACCCGGAAGACCACCGGCAGCCAGTGCAGCTCACGCAGGAGGGGTGTTACATGGGAGTGCCAGGATGTTCCTGCAACCACCCGCGTGGCCGCATTCTGAACCAACTGGAGTCTCTGGGTGCTCTTCAAGGAGAGCCCCATGTAGAGAGCATTACAGTAGTCCAGGCGGGAAGTGACGAGGGCATGAGTGACCATGTGCAGGGAATCCCGATTTTATAGTCAAGTCCAACCTGAAATAGAACTTGTAAGCAAGATGTGCTGCTTGTGATTGGAGACTATGATGCCAAAGTTAGTAAAGAGAAAAACCTAGTTGAACTATATGACCTACATACAGAAGTGATGGAGGAGAATAACTTATTACTTTCTGCAGATCAAAGAATGCTAATATTGAATAGCTTTCAAATAACCAAAATGATGCCTATGCGTTGATATCCCCAAACTACCCAAAAATCAAATTGCCAATATTATTATTAATACAAGGATTGGGTTGGCCATGTCAAGATAAGGAACATGCTTAGCAAAATAGGGAGTGGCAGAACATTTCACTGTCCTCATGTGAAACCTATACACGGGACAGGAAACCACAGCCAAGACAGACCATGGCAAAACAAAGATTCCACATTGGCAAAACTGTTAGTCAAGACTGTATTATTTTGTTATTTATTCAACCTATGTGCTGAATATATGTTAAGGGTATTGGTGGAAAATGTGCACAGTTTAAAACCTGGAGAAAGAAACAACAATTACTGTGCTGATGGCTCTACTCCAAGAGCAGAAAATAAAAATCATCTACAAGCTCTAGTAATTAAAGTCGAGGAGTCCAGGAAAAAATTACTATGATTAAATATAAAAAAGATCAAAATAATGACAGCAGGTACTGCCACCATCCTTAGAACTGACAAAGAAAGATACTGAAGTGATGGGAAGCTTCTTATCTTTAAGACCAACTGTCAACATCAAGAAATCAGTAGCTAATTAATACTAGTTTAATGCAATAATTTAGCATTGTTGGATGTAGTTTTGAGAAAACTCTCCAATTCTGCTGGCAGTTATGACATAGAACTCTGAGGAAATTTTTCTTGTAAAATAATATGAATTGTAAAAAAAAAGCAATTCTTATATACAGTAAATGCATTCTAAGATTACACTCAAGGTATGATAACGATTTGAAGCACTAAGAATTACAATAATCCCACTTCTCCTTTGCTGTTTTATAATGAGGACATAGAGTTCCATCTGGCAGAATACCTTTGCTAATAATTCAGTATCTGCAGCAGGGATGAGAGGTGAAGGAGCTTGGTCAGAAAGAGCTTCAGCTGACTCTGCCATTTCTAGAAGAAACAGGAGGTGGAGATAAAATAAGAAGACATTAGGAGAAAGATCTGTTAACATTTTGCGGTTGGAATTGATTTGAGAGAGGCATTTTTTAAAGGCAGCTAAGCTTCCTGAAGGGCTAGGCCGGTGATGGTTAACCTTTTCTGCACCGAAATCAGAAGAGAGCAGCTGACCAGTGCGCATGCTTGCAGCAGCCACCTGCTCTTCCGGGTTCCATCACGAGCATGCATGCCGGACAGCTGGTCCAGCACGCATGCGCGCTGGCTAGCTGCTATCTTCTGGGTTCCAGTGCATGCATGCTGGAAGAGAGCAGCTGGCCGGTGCTCATACACGCCAGACAAGCATGCCCGCAACAGAACCCGGAAGAGCAGCTGGCAACAGCGCACGTGCCCACAGAGAGGGCTCTGTGTGCCATCTCTGGCATGCGTGCCATAGGTTCGCCATCACAGGGCTAGGCAAACACTTTGGGCCCCCTCACTGCTTTGAGGTCTCTATGAAAAGACAGATGGTGATGCTGTTTAACAGCTCTCACTGATTCAGTAGATCATCTTTCCAGAGTCTAACCTGGTTATATCCGGGTGACTTTTAGACACTGTAATATGCTTTATATGAGAGATTTTGATTAAAGTTTGGGAGCTTCAACCACCCAAAGAGCAGCACTTCCATCTTGTTTGGTTTATTTGTGCAGTCTCAGGTGTGTCAAATTTTTCAACTTTCAATCTCCAAACATTAAGGATGCTCAAAAGTTGTGACATGCCTTGGGGATTTTAAAGATAGTTTGATTACTTTAATATAATTTAGATGTGCTTGATAAGTAGCTAAATAAATATCGTAACTTTTAACATTTTGTTTCATTTATGTGCAGTCTAATTTAATATATAACTCCTGCAAGACACCAGTTGCCACAGATTCTTTAGGATTGAGGCTAAAAACTAAAGGCATAGCTAGTGCTATTTAGGCATCAGCACTTCACTCTGAATGGTCTTGATTCACAAGATCCCAGCATTAAAAGAAGTAAAAAATTAACTGGAGCAACTGGTTACTCCAAAAACTGCACTGTTCATCTCTTCCAAAAGCCAAAGCAAGAAAAACCCCACTGGATCTCCCCAGAACAGTGTCTAAAATCCGAGGAAGGGCATTGGGCTTACTGCTTCACAGAGTCAGCTAGCCACCTTCCTATTGGCAGGGAGAATGTTCCCCGGCTGGCAAAGGCAGTACTCAGCAGTTAGCAGATGGCAACTGCAATAAGTAAAAACAAGAAGAGGGTAGCATAATCTGCTTCTGCAATATGACAGGGAATCTGCTTGGAGGCTGCAACACACATGGAATTTTCTGCTGTTACATTTATTAAATCCAAGAAAAGACTATACTGTCTACTAGGATCACTTTCTAGAATCTACCACCAATATTACTAAGTAATCTTATATTCTTCCAGTTGGTCTGGAGGAAGTGTGCATATTGTTCTACTTGCATAAAATATTCTTAAATTTTAATACTTTGCTTAATGTATTATGGTTTTTGCTGGTCATGAAGAAGGCAAAGTCTCTGTCTCTCTCTCTCTCTCTCTCAGTCTCTCTCTCTCACATACACACACCACCAAAAAAATTTCTAATTTCCTGGAATGTTCAATGTTATCCAGAAGATCCTCTGTCATTAAAATCCCAAGAAGCTGTCACCTTGCAGTCCCTTCTGGCCCCTTTATAATCTTCCTTGGGTGTCTTGATTTGTGATTAGGATTTTCAATATAACTACGATGATGATGATACTTGCATGTGTTTTTATTGTCTCAGGCTGAATGGGACAAGGCATAGACAGCTGAGTTTCTGCTTCATTATCTTTCTCATTCTCCATTATTTTCCTGTTTGTCTCAGGACACTTCTCTGTCCATTGACAGATGAGTAGCTGACACCCATTTACTGATCTTACAATAAAACAGTCACAAATTTTCCTTTCATAATATGCATAGGATGCAAGAGAAGCTCAACAGAAGACACTGTGACTTTATTTATATCCGTTTCAGGTGTTTCAAAGTGAAATTACTATGGTGGTTTCCTGATAGGTGTTCTCAGTTCCTCTGGCCATCCCTGACTTTAGTCCACAGCAGTGATGTTCAGTCTGCCTGAGGTTTTCGTGCTCTTCTTGTGTTTTGTTCCATCACGAGATTCTTCACTGGCTCCCTACATGATTCAGAGTCTAGTTCAAACTATGGATGCTTACAATCAGACTGCTCCCCCCACCCCACCCCCCACCCAGTTCATAAATCTGTATTTGATTGCCTTGTTTTCTCCTGCTAGTTCTTTGTGTTCCCCGGGGGCAAGGTTGTCTTTTACTTTGCCATTCCAGGATTGCAATCTCTAGGCTCTGGAATTTCAGGTCTCAAGCCTGAAAATCTAGAAAACAACTCTCTCCTTGTCTTCATCTCTCTGAATGTGATGGTTTTTAAAGACCCTTTTTATTTAACTAGTGGATTAGCATGGAGCTTGGTTATTTTACCCCACTCAGAGTAATATAAGTACTTTCCAGGTTATTGTTAGTTTTATATTAATCATGGATGCACACATGTTCTGGAATACTTTGGGACATTCTTTTAATATGTACAGTTGTTGCATTTGTTTTAGTTCTAAATATTGATTTTACTAGTTTGGTTGTTAGGTTATGAACTCATTTTAATGGTTGAAATTTTGTAACTAGCCGTGTTTCCCCAAAAATAAGATCCTGTCCTATATTTTTTTTGAACCCTGAAATAAGCGCTTGGCCTTATTGCCATGCGCTCAAAAGCCCGATTGGGCTTATTATCAGGGGATGTCTTATTTTGGGGGAAACAGGATATTTTGGTTTTTTTGCATTGGTACTGTGCCTTGATCACGGCATGCAATAAATAATTATGCATAGTTTCTAACTAAGAACAATTTACATTTTTAATTATGATATAATAATTGTTATAATCAGGCTACATTCTGCAACCAGAATCAAGATTTGGATTCCTACCTTACCTCCAATCTTGTAAGACACAAAGAACCTTTCACATGTACCTGTTCCACTTGTATCCACTTCTTTCCTGACACTTTCTTCCAAAGTGTGGAACTTCAGATCATAAGCATTCCTCAAGGCACTGATATCTTCCTCGAGCCGGAAACGAGACTCTTGTTCAGCTTCATATTCCGCCTTCAGCTGGGCCAGCTTCTCCTCATACTCCTGAAAATGTCAGGAAAATCAGCCAAGGCAATGTATTGTAATGCATCTTTGAACCACCCAGAGTCGCTTTGCAGAAAGAGATGGGTTGCATATATTGTAAATTTAATTAAAATAAATAATTAAAAAAACCCTCTAGACTACTTATCTTCTAGGGCAGGGGTGTCAAACTCACATCGTCATGGTGGTATTACATGATGTATAGGGACTTTTCCCTCCTTTGCTAAACCAGGAGTGGGTGTGGCCAGCGCATGACGCATCCGGCCTATGTGCCGGGAGTTTGACAGCATCAAGGGGATGCTGGGATCCCTAGGGGATGTGTTTGTGACTGACAGGGACTTTAAATATTTTAGGCAAAGAACAGATATTATAGGCTTGCATTACAATTTATTTAGTGGGTGATCAATTACAGAGGGTTTTATAGAATCTCAATTTTGTGGCCTTGGCAGATGCCATTTTGGTTAACCTAGGAAGCTAAGTGGGATTAGCCCTCGTTAATTTTGGATGGAAACCACTTTGATTCTCCAGGGCTATAAATTATAAGTTATTTCTGGAAAGCTAGCATCAGCCAATGTCCACAGATAGTTAACAATGCCTTAATTATATTAAAACGGTCAAAAAAATAAACAGTGAACAATCTTTCAGAAGCCCCTTCTTTCTTGGTTGTGCCTGTTGTTTTCTCAAAATGCCATATCTTGAAGTTCACAAACAAAAACAGATAGCTGAGATCTAAAGGACAATTGTTTTCAGAGATAATGCCATTTTCAGATAATATTTCCCAGGGAAATTTATTAACACCATCATTTTTATCTTTAGGCTCCCCCCCAAAATGAGAAACTCGTCAAGTAGCAGCGTCTTTTTTTTAGGCTCATGTAGAAGCCTCACACACACACACACCCCTCTTTAATGAATCAATTTGAAATATGTGTTTTCAAAGGGAAAGAGCCTCATGATTCAGCTTCCCTGTTGGGTGATTTTATTCCTCCCTAAAAGTCAGTTAACATGTTATCTGTACTAGGAAACCCCTATGGCTCTCAATCTGCCATGCTGGCTAGGGTTTATGTGTGAATTAACCTATCTGGAAGATCAGATTATGGAAAACTTCAGCTTAGAATTTCCTTCCTGTACCAGTGTTCAGAGGACACAGCCAACTTACTTCTCGGATTAGTTGCTTCTCTTTCTCAACATCTGGCTGGAACTCAGGAGCAAGTTCTAGCTTGTCCTCAGGTTGAACAGCCTCAGGAGGTAACAAGTGAGGACATTCCACTAAGGAAGGAAGGAAATACTGTAACTAAAAAGCAGCATGTTTTAGAGGCTTATTCATACTGCAGGATAAGGAGCAACCCTTCAGTTGCTCCTGTCCTGTGCTCATGCTGGCTTGACACTGAGACACTTGGGCAGCAGTTTGCAAGGAATTCAGCCTGGATGGCAGGTTGCTATGTCCTCCTACTCCACAATTCTTCCGCTGCTCTTCCATCCCACTTTTCTGTTTCAGGAAAGCAGTTACCAATTAATTTATGGTACTTCCTGATCCTGAGAGCAAGCCTTCTAGGACATATTTACAGCATGTTTATATATGTCTATCATTGAATTGAATAGCGAGAATTAAAAGCATTGAAGTGTACATATGTGTAAGCACAACAATCAATGAAAATTAAAATTCCTTTTTATTGCCGTTGTCTTTATGTTTTCTAGAGTTTTACAGCTACCAGGATTACTATAATAGTACAATGGTTATAACACTTAACTTTTAATTGGCTGGTTGTTTGAAACTCAGCAGAAATTTGCTTTAAGCAAACATTTCATTTTTTCCGCATGAGCTACAGTGAATTTTTTAAAAAGAATGAAATGATGTACTCATGAATTCATGCTGCATGAATCCAGCTCATGAGCATGGGAGAAAGATAACCCAAAGAAAAATAGTAAGTTTATTTTTAGGTTTCTGCTGAGTTTTGACCTAATGACTTTCTATTCAGAAGGCAAGCATTCTAACCTTTGTGCTGTTATAACATTCCTGGTAAAAGTAACTCTAGAAGATATTAGAGACCATTGTAATCCCTGATTCAGTTTAGAGGGCATTCTTAATTTTATTAATTAATCAATGAGCTGCTGGGGTTGTCTTGTAAGAAAGTAGAATGGCAAGGAGCATTCAAAATACTATGTGGGAAAATGGAATACTTTAAAACTGCAGGGGGGGGGGAATCCCACTTCAAGAGGTCAAATTTGCAATGGGAGGAGATTAAGTATAGAGTGACATTGCCTGGTGTTGACTTAAGAAATGGTTGCTGGTCCATTCTGGTAACCAGGTAACCACACAGTGCAGAAATGGTCCTGGCAGCAAGATTATTCTATTAATTATTTTATAATGATTGAAACTACCATCACTTCTAAGAGTTGGATACTGTCCACATAAACTCTGGATAGATGAACTTTCAACATTTTGTTTCTCTCATTATTTTAGCGTGGGATATGGTTGTATTTAGCTGTGACAGGCAATCTAGATTTTGTAACCACAATTTGAAGAAAAAACATGATTTCCCAGAATTTACAATACAAGAACTGAATTTCTGGGAAAATGCCATTTTCTCCCCACCATTTTAAGAAACTATTAAAAGTATCTATGCATCATGGAAAAATGGTTTGCCGGCATTAAGGGCATCTAAGAAAAAGGTTCAGCAAAAATCCTTTTGGAAGTTTATTAAATTTTCCAAAGTATGTTAAAGAAGAAATTAGCTATTATCCTTTCCATGCTTGAGATGCAGTAAACACAAAGGAACACATGTTAAGATTACCCTCACTGGGAATTCTTTATTGGTTAGAAGTTATTACTAGGGTGAACTACAGTAGTTTCTTGGGAAAAAGTTAAAGTTGAAACAAGCTAAAGGATTACTGAACTGTATTCCAAAAATTGGGATTTATCAATGTATCAATTTATCTTTGGATAAATTGTGCCTGGATATCAGTGTAAAAAGTACTATGTTTGTGTAGCAGATTCTAAATTGGTTCAATGAAATTTGTTGAATTAGCTTTGTGTTGTTAGAGTGGCAAGATCAGGATAATATCATTTGATCTGATCTTTTCCTTCGAGATAGAAATCTGAGGATAGAAATCTGAGGCTTCTTTTCAAGTGACACATATTCTATCATTTGAAAATAAAACAATTAAGAAGAAATGTCCTTGGAAATAAATAAGAAAGTATACCCAGTGTTCTTATTCCTTCACAAACATTTTCCATTTTGTTCCTCAGGAGCCCTTGCATCTCTAGTCATTGAATGCAACTTGTGTGAACATATTCTTAATTTTTCCTTTCACTTGTCAGACAACTCACAGGAAAGTGGGTGGTGCCCCCCACTTTATAATAATGCAATGACTGTCATTATTGAAGCAGATAAACTCTTTTTCAAGCAAATGACCCAAGGAACTAATGCAATTGAGGGGTCCTTGGTACTCGCTGAGCCTGGTTCCTTTTTTGTTTCATTATCCAAACTAAGAGACATCATCAGTATTTTAAAGCAATTGTACCATCCCCATCTAAATGGGCCCTACCTTGCAAGTTATTCAGGTTCATCTGCTGAGCCAAGATGGCTTTCAAATGCTTGATCTCCTCCTGGTACTCCCTCAGGAGAGCATCTTTAGGGTCCTCATTGATGCGAGGCTTGTTGCGGATATTCTTGGCTCGGTGGGCGTAGCGCAAACTGCTAAGAGTCTCATCATAATTGTTATCAGCAGGGGACAAGCATGCCACCATAAGTGTCTTGGTGTTACCTCCAAGAGAGTCTTGCAGCACCCGAGTCAGTTTGGAGTCTCGGTAAGGGACATGCCTACATCTTCCATCTGCCAGGGCTGAGATCACATTGCCAAGTGCTGAGAGAGACAGGTTGATTTTGGTGGCCTCTTTGAGGCGCTCACCAACAGCTCCAGTTTTGGACTGCCTCTCACTCCCAGCAAGGTCTACCAGGTTGAGCTTTGAAGCCCTCAGATGATCTTGACCTCGCTCATCTGCATAAAAAGAATGAATCTGGGTTTATCAAAGTTCTTGAAAGGGAAAGTAACTCTTAAATTGTACATTATAGCCTTTAGCAACCTGACATTCCTCAGGCTACCTGGGATTGTATCTCCTAGACTTCCCAGCTAATAAGCTCATCTGTTACAATCCAACCTCATCCAACAGGTGTCAGATTCAGAAAAGCTGCTCTAAAATGTGAGGAATGTGTACTTCCTCTGCCAGTGATAAGAACATTATTTCTGTTCATTTCAGGTGTCAGAAAGCACATTTTCAGGCATTTCAAAAACTGAATCATGTGGATCACATCTACTCAAGAATAAAATCACATGATAATAAAGTGATGAAGTGCTTGAATGGACTAGCACACTCTATTCCTCTATTACAATGTTCCTCTACATTGAAATGTATAAGGGAAATGTTTTTATTTTTTATTTATTTATTTTAAACATTTATATGGCTGTCCAACTCAACCAATGTGACTCTGGGAAGTATAGAACAAAAATGAGCATTAAACAAGATTTTTAAAAAAGTTACATATCATTAAAAATAACTCAGATGTGTAAAATGGCAAAGTGAGCAGCTTGTGCTTCAAAAAGTTAAGTTAAAATATGATGTAGTTTCCTTGGTAACACACATCAGCCAAAGTGATTTTGATTTAGTATTACATGTGAATTATGTTTCTACTAGTTGTTCAACAAACTATGATTAAAATGGATTTTGCCTTAACTATGTGAAACAAATGATAACCTGACTACGAATAAATGATATGAAGCAGCTATGCACAATCATCTATGATAGTATCAGAGAACCAGGAGCATGATTTTAAGATTTGTAATCAATAATCTCCATAAAGATTTCATATGTTCCACTATGCAATATCCTTATAGGTAGCTGTTACTGCTTAGAAGAAAATGGTCTTGTGGCAGCCCAACCTTTATACAACTTCCACAGATCAATTGTGGAGCAATTAAATTTTCTTTTGATTCTTCTCTCCCTGATTCACCAACAGTGATCCAGAACTCTGCTTTATGCAATCCCAACCCACCTCCTTACCCATCTGCATTTCATTTTTACCTACAACGTAGATTTCCATATTGATGGTGAAGATAGAATGGGAACGGGAGGAGTCCTTGTTCATCAAGGTATAGCCCACTGCACGATTTTTCCAGCCTGTCTCCATGATGCGCTCGCACTGGGTGATACTATGTACTGTGTGCTGTGAAAGACCCTTCACATACACCCCTTTCTCTGGATGCTCTTTCAGCTGCAAGGAGGGTCAACAATTACAATGAAGACTGCAGAGAACTGTATAGACTAAGAAGTGGCCAGAAGCTGTTTTGTCAAGTTTTAGTATTCAGGTGTCCAGGCAACTGGATATTTTAGATCCAGAATACAATAAGCACAAAGTGAATAAAGGGATTTAGGTTTTATTATTAGCTCAAGGCTCAAGCATAACATAAAAAAGCACATATACCAAGCAAGGTGATACCCAACTCTCTTATAAGCTACCAGGAGCTCCAGCAGAGATATTCCAAGGGTGTCCAGTTTTCACAATACCACAATACTGGGTTTCATGTGGAAACCAACAACAAACAAACAACAACTCCTCCAAAGCTTGGCACTTTGACTTCATGGCCTTGCCATGGTCAGGAGACTGCAGGACCTGCCTGGCACATGATTCTGAGATGGGAATTGAATGTCTGAGATTTTCAAGGTGGGAAAAGCTTTGAAACTGCACAAAGATCCCCCACCTCTTCACCTTCGTTCAGTCAGCAAGAGTGAAAAACAAACAGGCTAGCTCAAAATGAGCTCTGCACTTTTAGACTTTTTGTTTTTAGGAAGGAGAAATCAAAGCAAGTCACCAAACTCCTCAAAATAACAGTGGTCTTCCACACTGCCACTAGAGGCTCAAGGAATAGGAAGGAAGATCTTCAATATTATTTATTTATTTATTTTATTTATATACCGCCCTTCTCCCGAGGGACTCAGGGTGGTGTACAGCCATGGTAAAACACA
>JANHZT010010838.1:68923-80510 GCA_032468215.1 Stegonotus admiraltiensis
TAGATAGATAGATAGATAGATAGATAGATAGATAGATAGATAGATAGATAGATAGATAGATAGATAGATAAAATAGAATGCTTTTCCTATGCTTTTATCATTTTTCTACCCTCACAATCACAGCTTCACCGTTCTTCATTTTTCAGCGCTCCGTTGCGTTCACAAGCCTTGTGCCTTGGCTGTTTGTACCAGTAGTTGGTTTCTAACTGGAAAGGGATATTCAAATGTTTAATGTACCCTAGATTAGAGCAAAAAATAGACACATTCCAATTTTGTCACTAGTTTATGGTACTAGCGTGATCCAGGATCCCAAGATCCAGAAGGCAGGCACACACAAAATAGACCACACTGTTTCCATTTAGTGGAATAGATTTTTGCAATGTAATTCTGGCTGGTCTAATTGACGCTGGGAAGAAGCACGCCTGCGGGTCTAATTATAGCTTTCATCATCATCATCATCATCATCATCATCATCATCATCATCGCTTAATTTTCCACAGCACCTTTCTCTAACTTAGTATGGGTGCTATAAAAAACGTCTGAGACATCATGGGATATCTACCGAGATTCACCCATCGCTTATTAAGCTACGCAAGAGACCGGCCGGATGATTATTTTGGTAGCACACATTGCTCGATTGGAAATCGGAACTCCTCATCTGGGGAGGCGGAGAGGGGGGGGAAGCATTTCGGTGCACTAGAGACCGGAAGTGAGCGTGTCCCGCGTGGTCGCGGCCGGAGGAACCCCGAGGAGGGCGCGAGAGTCATGGGGAGGCCCAGCAAAGTGAGGACTGGAGACGCGAGTGGGGAGTTCCTTGAAAGACTTTGGGAGATGGTGGATTTGGGGGCCCAACCCAGGTTTGGTGACAAGGGTGCAAATGGAGAATGAAAGGCAAATGGAGCCCGGGATGGGTGCTGCGGCCGAATTGGGGAACGATAGAAGGACGAAGCAGGAGTCGAAGTCTTATTCGGGAAAGCCCGATTAGCCAGTGATAAAAGGTTTAGAAAACGCATTATTGGCCTGCTGCGAGATTGTTGTGATGCACCTGTCTATGCCCAAGAAAATGACATGGATGTGTCTTATTTTGTGATAAACTAATAATTGTTCGTCCTTGATTGAAATCCCTCCTGATTATAAAGTTCCTCTGCTTCTTAATGTGAGGTTCTGAGGTATTTTTCCACGCATATTAATAGAAGCGTTTCACCTAGTATCTCCCCCCCCCAACTGGTTTACTCTTCCTGATACCTGGGTAATTCCAAACAAATGGGCTGCAAATAATACTGTAAACTTGCTTTTATGACCAGCTTGGTTTTGAAATAGTTAAAATTCCTTGCTGCTGTGGAGTTTTTAGGGGAGTATCCCATTATTGCATATTTTAGATTGTTAAGAAGAGAGGGGGAAACCAGAGCAAACTTATCCTAGGAGGCTATGGGAAAGTACCCTGAAATAAGAAAGTAGATTTGATATGGAGGGGGATATTTGTTTTGCATATCTTGAACCCTACTAGTGTTATTCTTCATTCAATTCATTTTTCTGTTTCAGACTAAGAATCAAAAGAAGGAGCGAGCATCTGCCCAGCATCGATCTCAGGAGGAATATGGCTCTGTGCCTCACTCCTTTGTGTTTCATCGTGGTCGTATTGGCAAGAATATACAGCAACTCATCCAAGATGTTCGGCGAGTGATGGAGCCCTTTTCTGCTACCAGCCTCAAGGTGAAATAAATAAATTTCAGGCTATTGTGGTTTATGGGAATAATTGTTTTACAGGTAATGCTTGCTTAACAACCACAATTGGGACTGGAATGTAGATTTTTGATATTGGAGTCATTTTCTAAATTCTACTTGAACAGTTGAAAATAATACTTCCAAAAGCAAATATTAATTACATAGACTTACATGTTTATGGAAACAATCATGTTGTACAAAACATTTTCATGCTTTATTCAAGTTATAATTACTAGTGCTTGCATTTTATTTTCAAAGCAGACTATAAAATGAGGTAGTGACAGCAGTTAAAAGCATGAGAGGCTGTATACAGGAGGAGGAAAACAACTTGGCTAAATATTGTAACATCACAAAGGCAACTAGGCAGACCAATCTAATCTTCAGTCCATTTTTGCAGTGCTATTTACTTCTATTAATGAAGTAAAATTTAAATATATTTTATCCTAGATTTTGTCCCCAAAGCATGCCAGATGGTGGAATGGCCCTAGTCACAGTTATGTCTTTTAGGTGCGGAAGAAGAATTCTTTGAAAGATTTTGTGACAATAGCTGGACCTCTGGGTGTGACTCATTTCCTGGTCTTCACAAAAAACCCCACCAGCATCAACCTTGTAAGTGATATATTAAGGAAATGTTCTTTTTAAAGAACCTATGACCCTGGTTGTCTAGGCTAACTGGTCTAATTTGGGCCTCTTCAATTATGTATTTTGGAGTGGATTTGGAGCATGTTCTGACCTGGCACATAGGTTCAATTTTCATGCAATAATGTTACAACTTGTTGCCACCCAATGTGAAAAGGAGATACACCTAGAAGATGGCCATCTCCCTGGTTGGTGTGGCAAATCAGCCCTGTTATATCTAGGTAAAATACTAAAAACAGGAAAACTTCACTGTCATTAATCGTCTTCTCGAATCAATCAGGATAAAATTTTATAGCTTCTGATAAATGAGCAGGAAAAAGGCCTCGGAGCTGTGGTGAAATAGTTTCATGACAAGTATGTACATGAGGATATATGCAACATTCGGGACTTTGTTTTTTAAAAAGACAAATAATAGGTGACTTGCAATAAAAAGAAACTGGCCCTTATTTAATTAAACATACCAAATGCACACTATTTTATTATATTCATTCATACAGAACTTGCATCTAATGAGCAGATGATTTTGAAGTCACAAGTTACACTAGGTCTTTAATCTATTAAATTGGGATGCTGCACCAGCCACAACTTGAAGAACTGCTTGTAAATCCTTCTTTTCAGCACTGTCATAATTTGAACAGTTGCTGAGTCAGCAGTTGGTGAGAACTATCTGTAATCATATTAATATTGGAGGAAATGCTGAGCATGGTGAAATATGAGCAGGAAGACACTGCTCATTTTTCTGCTTTGGGGCTTCCTAAGACATTCAGATGGCAACAGTGGTGAAGAAATAAAATTGTTGAACCAAACAAATATTTAACAATCACTATTACATTGTTTGAAGACTCCTGCTTTTACAGTGGTTGAATGTTAAGCATGTTTCTTCCCGGAACAAACAGTTTTAAAATTTCTTTGCCCAGTGAATTATCTTAATTCTGTCTGCTTATCAGGTGCAAATGATGACAATTGTCTTGCTGATTTAATTCTGTGATTCTTATTTCAAAGTAAACGCACTGATGCATCTGTATAAAGAATTTCCATATTATTTGAAATTAAACAGAAGTAAGATCTATAAACTATTAGTGTAAGAGCCTGCTTTAAGCTGCTGAATCCTGCAATATTAGTACTTGGGAGTTAATGCTCCTTCCTGGTGATTTCTCTCTTAGAGACTCCTGCGCCTCCCTGGTGGACCAACACTGACCTTCAGAGTCACTCAGGTACCAGAAGGATTATATTATCTACAGTGGGATAGGCCGAGTAGATTTACAACTCTCTCGAATTTGTCATGCAAGGAGATGCTGTGTTTATGATTTTAACTGCTTGTGGTTCCTATGGATAGTATACAGAATCGCAAATTGTTCCTTAGTATGTTCGTTGTGTGCTTGGGTGCAGAGTAGTTCTTATTCTTTTCTTCCTCCTCCCCTTCCTTTTGTAACAAAATAATTGAAATTTGAAAGCTTTGTGTATTCATATAGAATGACCTTGCATAATTTATTTTCTATAAGTTATTCTGTCCACTGCTGCACATTGTCATCTGGTTTCTAAGATTTCACAGAGAGTATCCCATATATTTTCAAACTCCCACTTACTAGCATGAAGAATACAGACTTTATGTAGGTTGTTTTAAATAAAAGCTGAGATCTGCGGCAGTCCTCAAAATAGTGACATTCCCTCTAAAAAAGTATGCCTCACTTGTCTGTGTTTGTTGTTTGCAACAGTATTCACTCATCAAAGATGTTGTTTCATCTCTGAAGCGGCATCGGATGCACGAACAACAGTTTACCCATCCTCCTCTCCTAGTGCTGAACAACTTTGGCATTGAGGGCATGCACCTCAAGGTCATGGCCACTATGTTCCAGAACATGTTTCCCTCCATCAATGTTCACAAAGTAAGTATATTCAAGCTTGGAGATTGGGAAGCTAATTAGATTATTAGTTTGCTGCTCAGACTCCGCTGGTCTGATTCCTGCCCTTGTGATAACTTTGCTGGCTAAAAATTGACATGGGGGATAGAGCTAAATCTCATCCAGAAGGACCTCATCCCTCTAATAGGCATAGAGCAGTGGTAGGTGAAACCTAATTTTGGCATAATTATTTAAGATACGGTTCAACTTCTTGGGGATAATTTTGATCCAGATGCAAGTGATGATAGCGTATCTTGGATGACAGTTCTCTGTGATTTCCTTCCAAAGTAAACGCACTGATGCATCATCCCTTTATCACCCATTTTGCTGGATGTTTGGTGTTTCTACCACTGAGTCCTTGTTAACTTTGGAGTGCAAGTTTTATAAATGCAGAAATGGAAGAGGGTTATTTAGTTTTGAATCTTCCTTCTCCTCCTCCTCTTCCCAAGTTGAATGTAGTTCCCCCTTTGAGTTGCACAGATATTGTTCAAATATATTTAATGGTCGTCTCTAACTTTGGACCGGAGAGGGGAGACATAGGATAAAGCTCATTCCCACTGCTTGGGTTAAATACGGTTTTAGTCAACACGGAAATAAAATTGCTTTTTGAGAATCTGGAGTTGGAAACTGGAGAAAGGATGCTCCAGAAACATTTTCAAAAATGTTCAGTGAAAAAAATAGGGATTTCCAAGTTTTCCTCTATCCCCCCTCCCAGAAATTTTTAAATCAGTGATATTTTAGAATTGGATATAAGAACTCTTGGGCTTGGAAGTTCGATCATTGGGAAGTAGTTTGAGTACTGGTTGTTGGCAGCTGGAAAATCTTAACCTCGGGTTGCTTTTCAAGAAACAGCTGGAGCCCTATTCTGAACCCTCAATCTCACCATATGTGCCTTTCTTTTTCCCTACCTATCAGGTCAGTTTAAATACCATCAAACGCTGTGTCCTGGTCAATTACAATCCTGACACCCAGATAATGGAATTCCGTCACTAGTAAGTATGTTTTAATTTATGGTCTGTGCCACTCTTGTTTCTGGTTTGAAATAGACTGCATAGGGATTCCTGATGTGAAATACGTTGTGTTCATATTCATTAAAATGCTCACAATTCTACAGTGCAACATGAGAAAAGAGGACTTTGCGGGATCTTCAGTACTATTTGGTAAGCTGGAAGCTTAGAGGAACCTATGTGTCCTTTGTTAGTTTCATGCTAGCTCCGGGTTCCTGTCCCACACCAGCTCTCCCTAACTTGGTTTCTCCAGATGAATTGGATTCCAGTCCCCATTATCCTCAGGGGGAAATGTTATAGTTATAGATCAGTGTATGGAGGCAAGGCTTTCCTGCTGTCCACAGTGGCTCTAACATGACTGCAGATTCCATTGCAGACACGAACAAGGTCCTGTCTAAGCTGGATGCAGGTGATGAGAGTATAGTCTGCTGATGTGTCTCTGATCTTATATTTCAGTAAACGCTCTGATGTGTCCAAGCCAGTTAGAAATGGATTTTTTTAATGATGATGGGTGCAATGTTTTCTCCAATGACCTCAGAAATCTTTCCTCTTTTTATCATACAAACCCAGAATTCCCCTAAAAAGTCAACAAAACAAAGAAAATATTTGTCTGAACTAGTACCTGTTCCTTAACACTTAAGGCAGTTTACTGAACAATATAAATAGTAAGTAAATGGGAAAGAAAGTGACCCAGTCACATTGAGAACCACATCAGTTAGAAAACTTAAACAACAGTGGGGTGGTTCATTAGATGAAGTCAGAGAGCTATATAGGTTCTTGGGTTCTCCACTTATGGCTGAAGGGTCTTATTTATTTCAGAGTTTGTGTTTACATTGTTTCTTGTTAATATGAGGACAAGAATAGACCTTCCTGATGTGCTATGTAATCCTCTCTTTTCTTCCATAATGTTGGTAATTAATCCATTAATTTAATATTGATTGCCTTTCCCAGCCTTATACACTAGATGTGTTGGATTGTAACTCCCAGAATTTCCAGATGGCATGACTATTAGCAATTGTAGAGCAACACATCTAACATCCACATCAGTTTGGGGATCTACTCTAATCATGGTTCTCAAGCTCCTTTCTCAGGCCTGATACCATGGAACCTTCATTTGGAGAGATACCAGGCCTACCTCTCTTCCTCCCGTCCCGTCCCTGTCCCCCCCCCCGCTGTCCCAACACAGTTGTAGTGAAATGTGTTTTTTTTCCTCATGATGAAATCTCATTTCCTGTATTTTGTAGCAGCCTGAAAGTAGTGCCAGTGGGCATGAGCAAAGGGTTGAAGAAGCTCCTGCAAGAGAAATTTCCTAACATGAACCGCCTGGATGACATCAGTGAATTGTTGGTCAGGTGAGAAAGAGAAAGCTGTTTACCTGCTCCTTCCATCTAGAATTTAGCTTCCTTTTGAAACTTGGGGGAATTCTGCAGAGGTGTGAGAACAGGGGATGGTTTGAAGGCAGTATGTGCCTTCATTTTACAGTATGTGCACTCATTTGCTCAACCAATCCTACCCCTTCCAACTCCAGTCAGTACCATGCTAACTGAGATTGGTGGGGTTTGTAGTCTAATACATCCCAGAGTGGCAATTATTTTGAGTGCTGATGATAGTCATGCTAGAAAGAACAAAATGTGTTGTTTTGTTGCCCTGACCTGCAGAGACATCAATCTCTCTGAAAGCGAAGCTGAGCAAGATGGCAGTCACAATATCACAGAGCTGCCTCAGGCCTGCGCTGGCCGTGGGAACATGAAGGCCCAGCAGAGTGCAGTCCGACTCACTGAGGTCAATGAGGAATGTGGTACTTGAGAGTTGGGTGTTAAAAGACTGGAAACGCTTTATGAACTTTTCACTGAAAATAGAAAAGAGTGAAGGGATAATAAATGGATGTGACTGAAAAAAGACTAAGTAAAAAACTGAAGGGATTCTTTTGTAAAACCAAAGAGGGAGGAAAGGATGATGAGTTTGTTTATAACAAATTGAAAAGAAGGTCAAAGCTGTTTAGTTTTTCTCATTCTTTATTTTCTTTCTAGGTTTTGCTTTTTGCTCTTTGTATTAGTCTTTTACTTATGTAAAAATTCTTAATGATTCTACTAAAAAAACATTGGGTGAACAAGGATGTAGCATGGGGCCAGGTATAGCAGAAAACAGAGCTCTTCTGCTCTTCCAGATGATTTGCTCTGATCATTTGGCTTTGCAATGCCCCCCAGCCCCACCTGAGAGTTGCAGCCTTTCTTCCTTTCTGCTCAAGATGCCTGAATTTGAATTTCTGTGTCGCTTGTGTGTTGTCTCCGTGTCCAGATTGGCCCTCGCATGACATTGCAGCTCATCAAGGTGGAAGAAGGACTAGGTCAAGGCAATGTACTCTACCATAGCTTCAGTAAGTATTGTGGCTCTTCTGTTTTAGTTCTGTTGAAGAGCAGAACCAGAGTATTGATAGAGGTATATTAAAGAACACCTCTCCTATGGTGGTGTACTGTATGTTAATTGGAGGATCGTGTGATTAGTGCAGTTACTGTTCCAGTACTGTTGCAAACATTTCTCCTTTTTTGCAAGACTCTTTCACCTGGAGCAAAAGTTTTGAGGAGATCGGTGTTATGCTTTGGAGGAACTGATGAACGTATATCATAAACCTGTTTTAAGAAACCTGAGAGGACTAGCCTTGGATGTTTGCACTTTTCAAAGCTGTGCGTATGAGGGAGAACTGAACCCACTGGCTAAGAACAGCTCAACTGCCTCTTGCACCCCTGGATCTAATAACCTAGGCCTCTAAAACATCCAAGGCCAAATTCAGTGTTGTTAGCCCCCCTGCACTTTGTGGTTTCAAACAAGTCCACTGCTTGATCACTTTCAACCCGGAAGAAAGTGTAATTTAAAGGGTTGTAAAGTTTAGGCAGATGCAGTTGAGGTGTGGATATTGTGGATGTATACTACTGTGTTTCCCTGAAAAGAAACCCTCCCCCTGAAAATAAGCCCGCTCTGAAAATATTTAAACACATGCGCAACCGGCCCCGCCATTTCCTCTGGTTAGGGTTAGGGAGACAGAGCTGGAAATCAGGTAAGATGGCAAGAGGATCCTCATCTCACTCCACGCACCCCAAAATAATAAGACCTTCCCGAAAACAAGGCCAAGCGCTTATTTCGGGGTTCAAAAAAATATAAGATAGGGTCTTATTTTCGGGGAAATATGGTATACCTTTAAGAAAACGCCATCTGTGACACAGCTAGTTTTATGCAAGTACATTAATTGAATCCTAGAGTTGGACAGAGTGATCTAGGCCATCAAGTACCAATTTGCAATACTCAGCACAGGTATCCTGATTAAACAATCCCAGACAGATCATTTCTAACCTATTTGTGTATAGATACTGAAGACTGTTCCACTACCACCTTTCTGGCTAGTTGAGCTACTCTATAAAGAACATTTGCTGTGTCATTTCCAGGTTGGGCAAATAAAACTTTTCCTGAAACACTACAGTTAGTACACTATCAGTCAGTATAATGAATTAGATGAATGAATGATCTACCATTGCAAAGTAGCTCCCTGTCTTCCTATAAATAGATCCTGTCTTTCATCAGTCGAAACATTTCTGAGACTTAACTCAGTTTTTGCTGTGCATGTTGCTGTTCATCATGGCAAATAGGTTTTACCTGCCCCCTTGGGTGCCTCAAGGCCCACATAAGTGAATGAAGGGGGAAGCTAACGGCCTGACCTTAGTGACTCTTCTCTGTGCATTGGTGCACTCCCATTGGTTAATGTCCTGTGCCTTCTCCCAGTTCACAAGACTAAAGAAGAGATCCAAGAAGCCCTGGCCAGAAAAGAAGAAAAACTGCAACTCAAGGCTCAACGGCGCCAGAAGCAAGAGGCAGATGTGGCCCACAAAAAAGCACTAAAGCAAGCTCATCGGTAAGAGGAGGGACGAGCAGGCACCCAAGCCAGAAAAGCTTCTTTTCCCAGCGTATGTTTCTCCCAGAGCCTAAGTGGGAGCAGGGAATGTCCCTTTGGGTTGAGAAAATTGACTCTTGGGGCACTCATGGAAATTATCCTCGGCTACAGGAAGAAGAGTCTGGCAGGGATGAAGAGGAAGACGGACCAAGCAGTAGGAGGAGACAGTGATGCTGAGGACCCTGGAATGCAGGGGCAACAACATGTAGACGAGGCCTCCGATGATGATGTGGAATACTACCGCCAGGAAGTTGGGGAGGAACCAGATGAAGGTCAGTGCCGATTTAGTAGCGTTTTTAATTAAAACAATTTGGAGGTGGGCATAGTTGCTCACAACCTGAACCCTGGTTCTCTAAAGTAACCCTCTGATGCATCTGTCCTGGAGAAGAAGGAGGAGCTTGTGCTTTCTCAGCTCAGTTGGGACTACAGTTATTGTTAAGGTCTAAGCCAAGAAGCAGCATCATTCCTTCTTTTGGCAAATTCACATTTGATCCTCAGCAAGAGCTGCTGTAGGTGTCCAGTCCTTTCTCTTCTCTCATGGGGCAAATACAGGTGCAGGAGGGAGAATTTGGGGAGGGCTAGATTTTCCAACAATCCCATACCAAGCTTTCTTCTTGGTTCTCATAATGCTAAAAGCTGTGTCTTTTTTCTGAAGCTGTTTTTCCTCTTTCTGGGTGGGCTGTGACTTCCTACTTGAAGACCTTATGATCTAAATTGTTGTTACTGCCTTAAGATCATTCTTTTTTTCAAAAAAGTTCCGAGTATAAAAACGACTCTTCTTAACTGCTGCTTTTATTGTGCTCCACTCTTTTTAGACTTGTTCCCACAAAGCACAAGGAGAAAACGAAAGCTCAGCCAATCCACCACGCCCAAGAAAAAATGCAAATACATGCATTCAGTGCGAGATCAGAGTCAAGAGCATACGGGGCCCAAAACCACAATGAAACACAAGAAAGCTTCACAGCCTGGTGGTCAGAGGCAGCCACAAAGAGGCAGTCATCACCACCGCCAGGGGAAGCTGAGCCAGCAACAGAGGAATACAAGGCAGCACAGGAAGCCACAGAACGTAAAACAGAAGCAACCCCGGGCTGCAGGACAGCCAAGAGGCAAAAGACAGACTGGCTTTAGGCCTCCAGGATCAAAATGGCAGGGAAAATCTAGACTGGGGCAGAAGCAGGCCTTCAAAGGAAAAAGCACCTTCCGAAAAGCAAGGCATTCAAGGAAGCAAAAGTCAGCATAATGTCCTGAAACACTTGCGTAGTCTTTGTAATCTACTGGTTGTTTTATAAAATATATATTGACTTCCACAATTTGCCGCCTCTTCTTTTTGGGTTGGACTTGTATATGCTTTGATGTGGGGTTGGTTGGAAGTGCCAGAAAAGGAAAGGGCGGTTGATCAAATTTTTTTTAAGAGGACGTGAGCACTTTGGAAGGAGATGAAATGAGCAGATGGCCATTTCTTTTTGAGGGTTAAAATTTCTCTACTGCAATGCAGCAGGTTTCTAAGAAAATAGTTTTCATTTGATAATGTAGACCAAAAGTGGCAAAAATGGATATACCTCTACCTGCCAATTTTAATCCACAGGATTCTTTTCTTTAGCAATAATACTCTACACTTTTAAATTCCTGGTTCTCCCACAGAGGTTTTCAAAAGATACCAAATATATTTGGCTTCCTTGTGGGCAGCTGCAGCTCTTCATAAAAAGAATAATTTGTAAAATTATTATCCCTGGCTAAATTGTTATTCATCCAAAATGTAAGGGCAGGTTTGCAGAAATACATCCTAGTTGTATTTAGGGGATCTACATGATTCCATCAGTGGAAGTAAATACAGGTGGTCCTTGACTTGCAGTCATTTGTTTAGTGGCTAAAATTATGATGGCACTGAAAAAAGTGACGACTGTTTTTCACACTTATGACTGGCAGCATCCCCATGGTCACCTGATCAAAATTCGGATACTTGGCAACTGGCTCATATTTATGAGCGTTGCTGTGTCCTGGGGTCATGTGATCATATTTTGTGACCTGACAAAGTCAATGGGGATTCACTTTACAACTGTGCTAACTTAACAACTGCATGATTTATTTAACTCTGGCAAGGAAGGTGGTAAAAGGAGGCAAAACTCACTTAACTATCTTAGCAGCAGAAATTTTGGGCTCAATTGTCATAAGTGGTGATAGGAGCGGCAAAACGTGAATATTTTTCCGCTCTTATTGCATCAGCAGAAAACAGCCCAGCCGCCCTGTTCAAGGTGACCCGCTCCCTCCATCTGGGAGCGCGGGATGACCCCTTACAAGGACGTGCTGAGGATTTTGTACAATATCTGCATGATAAAATCGCTCAGATTCGGGATAGTCTGGACTCTGACTGG
>JANHZT010010838.1:98512-109763 GCA_032468215.1 Stegonotus admiraltiensis
CAGTCACATTACCCCACCACCACCAAGCCACGCCCACAGAACCGGTAGTAACAAATTTTACATTTCACCACTGTTTCGTCCTAGGGCTGAGAGACAGTAACTGACCCAGTCACCCAGTTGGCTTTGTTCCTAAATTTGGATGAGAACTCATGTTTTCTGGTTTCTAGGCAGGTTCCTTAACCATTATACCAAACCGTTACACACATTACATTTTTTCTCCTCAGAGCAGTGGAAGATTTGGAAGTGGGAGATATCACTTTCTATCCTTTGCTGTGGTTGATCACTGTTAATTCTGCAACCACTTCTTGTGGCAAGGTAGAAGTGTCTGTTACATAGGTCTATCCCATATATCTGATGGACCCTGTTAGGTTTTATAAATATATTTTTCTGCTCTTATTACATCCAGATAGCTGTGCAACAGCCTTTGAATGTCCTAATTTCTTCTAGGGAAGAGGCACCAACGCTGCAACACTAAGCCTCTGTGGGATAAAGATGCTTGGATTTCTTCAGACTCCAGTTGTGCACTTTCCTTTGAGACCAAGATGTCTAGAATGGTTGCCTGGCATGAGTTTGAACCCATTATAGGTAATGCTTGACTTACAACCATTCATTTGAAATTATAACAGCACTGAAAAAGTGACTTATGACAAGTCATAGCATCCCTGGGGTAACGTGATTGTGATCTGGGCATTTGGCAACCAGCTCACATTTATAGCAGTTGGAATTTTTCAGGGTCATATGACGATTTATAACCATCCCAGCAAGCTTGTGACAAGCAAAATAAATGGGGAAGTCGACGGAAAGTTGCAAGATACAGCCCTTTATGTCTCACTTAATGATCACACGGTTTGGTCAATGAGATCCACCTGCTTTGAGTTTCTTCCATAAACCTAGGCATCTAGAGACATCCAAGAGGTGCGTTTTCTGTTTAAGCCACTGCTCTAGGGAACATCATTCCCCGATGTTCAGACAGCCCAAACATTCTGGTCTCCCACACCTAACTCTTATTATTTTGTACGAGACTGTGAGATCATGTCATAAAAACATAAGGCATTCAATGAAATGGGCAATTCAGAATGCATACATATTATTAAGTACAGTTGTTTACCAGACTCAAAATAAGAAAACTGTAAATGTGGTGGGCATGGGACATCTTTCCAACATGTACTCTGCAATGGCTTTTGAGGAAATGCTGGTTTCCAAACACTTCCTGTGGCCAGTTAAGAAACTTTAGAGTTTGGTTTTAGATTTTTTTTCAAATGCATCCAAATGTTTGGGAAAAAAAGCTGCATTTAACTCCTAAAACCATGTAAAAGGCAGCTTCTGTTCACTGTGGGATTGTTTGACAAGAAATGTCTAACACTACATAATGATTGTAACACTAAAGATGCTGTGCTAGCCAGAGTCTAACCCATGATTAAGTATGGTTTAGCATGCTATGCAAATCAGGTTATAAACTATTGTCTTTCTAGGAGCAACAGAAAACTGCTGTTATGGAAAAAACTGCTCTAATGTCTTAGTTAAGGTAATGGGTGTGCAAGAATCAGAGTTGACACTGTGAATAGATTAAATGAGTAGGTACTTAACAATCAGAAGATTGGTATAACAGTGGCAGATTCCAGCAGTAATATTAGCCAAATCGCACCAGGGGACAATCATTTGGGGGAAAAAATCAACAATGGCCCTCTAGTAATTTATAGGAGATTTATTTGAAGAAATATTACAACATATAAAAACTACATAAAGTATTATTTCCACTTGTATAAAGTGGCTGATTAGTTTTCAATACAATGCATAATAAAAACATTCTCCACTCCCCCAACTCATACACACACACACGCATACACTTACACACATGGATAGGCACTGCACAGTTGATCATTTGAGAATGGCAGCGGGAACATTGAAACAGTTTCAGAATGTCAACCAAGTAGACAAACACTGTTCACAAATACAGGCTTGAAAGGAGAGAGACAAAACACATACAGGCACAAAAAACCCAAAACCCTGAACAAACCAAAACCTCCAACAATTTTCAGTGTGTCCAGAGGTAAGAAAATAAACCAGTAAAATAACAGAAGAACATTAAAAATTATCAGTGCATGTTTGGGTGTTCAGGTGCTGGAGCTGAGGTGCAGCAGATGGGCAATTTACAAATTAATTTGAAGTGTCCATCTTTTCCTGTTTGATGGCATCTGTAAAGAAACAAAACAGCTAGATATTCAGAAAACAAAGCCACACTAAAGCTCTTGTGTACAGAGAATACAGTTGTCTGAAAGGTACAGATCGGCTTCTCACTTCTGGCTTGGAAAGAAAATGGCTTCCTGCCTACAGACTTCCCAAGTGCATCTTTGTATCTACAGTACTTTCAAACTGTTAAGGCATTTCAGGTGAGGGCCACCATGTTTCTGGTCTCCATGCCAACCCCTCTAAGATAGTAAACACACTTAGCCATTCTGTCTGGAGGACTCCATAGGGTGCACAAAAGAACTACAATCCTAATTTACAGAAGACAAGATTGAGTTGTGTTACCTGGCTCACAGCAAGTACAAAACTGCTTGAGCTCTTGAAATACAGACATCAAATGTCCCTTTTCAAATAAGTTCAACAACATTCCAATAACATACCTGTGGCATCCTCTTTCATTTTTGCCAACACACAGAGTTTGATTTCTAGCCCAATGGCTTTTGCCAGAGGTGGAGGGACTGCGTTTCCCACCTGAACAAAGAGAGCACAAGCAAGGGTGAAGAGTTGGCACATGACCATTTCTGCCTGAAAAGTAAGAGGCCTCATATGGCAAAGCCCTACTCTGGCTGCAGGGCCACTAAATGGAAGGAGCCTGTACTGTGAACAAAGCTGGTCCTGAGGAAGGTAAGAAACATCTCTCTTCCCTTCATTGCCTCAAAGCCCTTATATATATGCAAAGACCAACTGTTAATTGAAAACCAACCCACAGAGAGACGCTTATACAGCATTATATTAAATATATTCATCCTTGAGGGATGCATTGATAGTTGCTTCTTTCATATGAAAAAAACATTGTCAATTTATCCCAATACATTCCAGAAAGCCACTTTTGTACTT
Source organism: Stegonotus admiraltiensis (assembly GCA_032468215.1). Lineage (NCBI taxonomy): Eukaryota > Metazoa > Chordata > Lepidosauria > Squamata > Colubridae > Stegonotus > Stegonotus admiraltiensis. The sequence continues at coordinate 101,597 of JANHZT010010838.1, forward strand.
TTTATTTTTCTGTTTTTAGGTGTTTCCTAATGAAGAATTCTGCACTTTTGGTTGATCTTAATGAAGTTATCATCCAACTAAAGATCTTCCCCATTTTTGACGTGTCTAAGAAAATACTATGTTCAGCCAATTGAAATAAAGTTTATTCCTAGGAGAAAATCCTTTATTTTATTCTTTTTCCCAAGGTTATTTTCAAGTGCTAACTTGCAAACAACTATAAACAATAACAGAAAAGCATTTTCAAAATTGCTACAGGAGGAAAGTGGTCCTCTTCAAATGTTATTAAGCGATACAGCAACAGAACAAGAGCGTGTTCAGATTGTAAAAAACTCTAGTGAACATTTACATTATAGAAATCTTCTCTAGGAAGGCTCCGCAGCCACTTACCTGCCTGTGCTTGTCCAGTACATTTCCAAAGAGCCTGTAAGTATCAGGGAATCCCTGGGACCGTGCACACTCTCGCACACTCACTACTCTGTGCTGTTCAGGGTGAAGCACACGGCCCTAGAAAAAGGAGAGCAGAGTCACTGGCAGTTTTGTGTTGATATGTAGTTAACTACTATATTTGGAGCTATGGTTGAGTCACCCAACCAGGTTCCTCCACAATGAATATGGGCCACTTATTTCTCAAGCACAGAAATACCATATCATCTTCTAACTGCCCTCAGCTCACTAGGAAAGCAAGCTTTATAGAAAACAATTAGAATATTAAAAGCATTAATAATATTGAACATTAAAAATTAAAACTTTAGAATTAACAACAAACTGGATAAAAAGGGGCCACTATGTAAGCAGGGTGGAGGTGGTATCTTTTTCTAATCTACTACCTGGATTGTTTTAGAGATATTTGTGTTATGATTTTAATGTTTTATGCTGTAAAATGTCCACAGTTGAAAAAGAGTGGGGCACTCCCATTGGGACCCCAAGCCAGTTGACAGAAGCAGGTTTTCAGGACCCCTCAGAAGGTCAAAAGGGTGAGCACTCATCTCATGGGCCACAGCAGAAAACATTCTTTTGGACCTTGCCGGCCAAAATTCCTTGGCCGATGGGATCTGAACATGTCTCTTTTTCTAGGCCAAATGGAGTACGGCAGTCCCATTGGAGTGAGATAGTTCCTAAGGTAGTTTGGACCCATGCCAAAAGACTTTAAAAGTGTTAACCAGTGCCTTGAATTGGACCTGGAACCAAGTCAGTAATCGATGCAGTTCAGGCAACATGGATGAATCTAGGAGCTCCTAAAACAGTCTGCACTGCTGCGTTCTGTTCCAGTTGTGAATACTCTTCAAGAGTAGCCCCAATTTAGAGTGTATTGCAGATCAACCAACACACAACATGAAGTTCCTAACAGTTCTGCAAGTTTCCCCTCATAGTGCAAATGACAGCAACAACCTTTAAATGCTGGCATTCAATACAGCCTCCTTATAAAGCCAGAGAAGCTACAAGCAAGAAAGTACACACAAAGAGAATAGGAGGATAGGGAATACACTGGAATATCAGTATGAAGATGAGCCACTGGGCTCCTTCCAGGCCCCTTCCCTTCACTTACCTGTTTCCCCATGGGCTCAGGGTTGGTGACCGTCGTGCTGAAGAATCCATCCCACTCTAGCCTTCCATACAAGCCTGCCCAATGGTTGTGCCGGTTCCCCGTGTGAGGCAGACACCAAGGGATCAAGGTGTTGAACTGCCGGTCTGCAGGGTCACATGCCTTGCCTGGAGGAGATGGAATAGGATTCGGCTTAATTTTCACTGAAAGTATTTCCTTTGACATTTCGGTCTGCTTTGCTCCATCAGAAGCCGGAGTAAGACTACTAGCACTGGGGAATTCTTCCCACACCCAAGCTGAAGGAAGGAGCAGAGGGGGGTTGCAGTTGCATCCCAGGTAAATCTAAGTCAAACACCAGCTGATTCCCATTGCTTCAAAAAACTTCCCCAGACTTGCTAGATCAGGTACAAAATAGAACCAAATTGGAATGTAGCAAGAACTTGAAAGGATAAGTATTTGGGAAGTAAGAATCTCCCTCTCTGTTCTCACTGAGTAGCACTTACTTCATTTTGGTTATGCAATGCTTCTTAGCAACAATAAGTATGCTAGGATTAATAGCCTCTTCTAAAACAAATTGTTGGACTGGATGTCCTGCTGAGATCCAACTTCTAAATCTGTGTTGACTAGAAAAGGGTCAGCAGAATCCACAGATGTAAATTTCAGGAAGTTGCATGGGAGAACAGAGATCCAGTGAGATTCTGACCATTTGGATTCTTCTAAAGGTATTATTCTACTTTGAAGAGCTAATGGCCGTTATTCTTTGGATGACATGTCAAACCATCCTTTCTAAACAGAAAAGCCAGATGTCGTACCTTCAGCACAGGAGCAGACCCCCCGCAGAGATCCTGTGCTGCTCCGCCCATTTTTCTTCTCATGGTGTGTATAGCGTAGCTTGCGGGTGGTTATGCCATCAGAAAGGCGCACTTCAATGTTGGGCAGATCACGCCAATCAGAACCTGGGGCCAGTGGGATGTGCCTCATCCTTGCAGCTACCAATGCACTCATATCCTAGTAAGACAAAGCACACAGTTACCCTTAGCACTTGGGATGCCCCCTTCCTACCTCTGTTAAGTACGGAGTGCCTATGTCTGACAATATATTAAATGTACTACTCTAGTGCTCTACTCTAGCCTCCAGAAGGACACAAATGTGATTAAATTTCTAAGGAGAGGGGAAAAGGGAGGGAGAACACAAGATACCTGGTAGTGTGGGGTTTTTTTGGGGGGGGGGAACTGCCTGATGATTATTTTATCCCCGTTTTTGCGCTAAAACTCTGAAAGTTTTCCTACAATTTTTCTTTCAGGTTAGAGTGAAAATGATCTTTCTACCACCCAGCAGTTGATGGTTTGCAGACCAATATGGAATTATTCAATAACACAATTTTCCTAAGTTTTGTGCAGACAGACAATAATTGTTCTTGGCATCTCACTCTATGTAATTTTCCAAGTTTTGGAGCAGAATTACTTCTCTATATAGCTAAAGATTGGAACTTTTTTTCCTTGGGCTTCCTGGATGCAAATAACTGTTGCTTCAAACAGTGCCTGATTTTAGGAAATTCTGCTTTCCGCTTCATATTAAAGATGTCTCATACCCACCCGCTTTGCCCCAGCAAACCAGATAAACAGTGTAAGAGTAAGAGTAGTACCTTGCAGATATGATCTCTGAGGATGGGCTGATACTGGGAACCCCGAATTTGCCTCTGGAACCAGGATTGTGGCTCTCCATTGTAGGAGATTTCAAGTGCTGACGCTCCATTCCTGATTTCAGGAAGGTCAGACATAGTGTCCCGGACCGTGATAGTTCGGAATGGGCCCGAATAAGTCCTAGAGTACATTGAAAGAACATAACTTAATGGCTGATTGTTATTGGACTCTCCTCTTTTTGTACAATATGATGCAATTCCACATCACAAGAGCTTTCCAAATATGGTTGGGACTCCCCACTATTCAGGATCATCTTTCACTTGTGTGAAAAATAGACCGTAGCCATGCACTTCCTTTTCTTGTAAGATTGTTGGCCCCATTCTCCAGCCCCCAATGAAAGCAACACTATCAAGATCTGGGAGCTGGCAATTACCTTGTTATATTGCTAACAAACTTCTTATCATCCACCACCACACTGAGCTGGCAGGCTCTGGGAGCAAAAACATGCAGGGGTTCAGGAAACAAGGGGAGTTTCTCTCCAGGAGCTGCAGCCAACACAATTGCTCTTCTGCGTGTCTGAGCTACTCCATACTGCCCAGCCTAGATGAAGGAGGAAGAGAAGAATTGAGGGAGAAGAAAATAAAGTTATTTGATTTAGAGAATATATTTTTCTTAACAAACCAACCTTTTCTAACATTTTATACTAAATTAGCATGGTAATCGCTATTCCTAGTTCCATAAAATACTAGTAAAAAAGGAAAACACTGGCACGTTAAAATTCCAGTCTTTGGAAGACTTTGACATGCATACTATACATGCTACTGGGGAAAGACATTTCAGACAAAGAGCAGACTAAACCAAATACTGTCAACAGACAACAGCCAGATGTCCCAGGGGAGACATAATCCAGGCAATGAAATCAGCTTTCTTTAGTTTATCTTTTGCAGCTTGTTATAATTGAGCACACAGTCTGTAAACCAACCCCTAAAAAACTGCTTGAGAGCCAGTCTGTATAGTGGTTGAAAATGCTAGATTAGAAGCAGGGAGAGTTCTAGTTCTCCCTTAGACATAAAGGCCAACTGGGTGCTCGGCATTCCCTCACAATTTTACATTGGAAAGTTGAGAAACATCTTGGAGGAAGGTCCCTCCAAACACTTCCACATTTTTGCCAAGAAAACTGCATGACCCTGCAGTCATCTGGAGTCAAGATTGACTTGAGAAATCATGACAACCACCAGAAATTCAGCTTTCTCAACTTGGCACTTCTCCAGATAACATGAAAATTATCTACCCAAGAATCAGTATATTATAAATACAGGTAGTGACTTTTTAGCTCTAAATCCAGTGGAATCTTTGCCTTCAGGTGAATCTGCAAAGCACATAAATATGGTTCAGTGCAATCCCAGCCTCAGTTTAAAAAAAAAAAAAAGCTGACTATCATACCTGCAGCACTCCAAAAGTGCACTGGTAACCCATCCGGACAAGGCACCGCAGGGTGAGCTTTAGCACCATAGAACGCTTGAATGAAACAAAGTTCCTAACATTTTCAAGGAGGAAGAACCTTGGTCTGTAGTAGTCGCAGTAACTGCAGAAGATAAGAGCACTGAGGGTCAGCTACGCTCTCCCTTGATCCCAAGAGCAGACATACAGTCGAGCAAGGACTTGTGGCAAAAGACCCAGTCCATATCCCAAGAGAACCCCAACATAGATCTGATCTCATACATTCTCTCGAGTAGTCTTTTCCCATGCTGGTGTCCTCTAGATTTTTGGACAATATTTTCCAGTATCTCAACCCATTATTGCCTACAGGATACAAAATTTCTGGAGGGCACATTACACATTATCTTTGCCATCGTAATACATGTAGCATCTACCATCACAGTCTATGTTTCTACTGTTCTGTTAAACTGTAGCTCTGATTTAGAGATCAGTTTACAGTAGCTTTGCCCAACCGTTTCCCCATGAGTTGTGGTCCCAATACAGATGGAAGGCAACAGGCTGGGAGGTGGGACATGCAATAGGATAAGGATTGGCTTAAGGAGAGTTGAGAAAATGCAACCGTTGACTTCAGTCACCTGAGGAAGGAAACAACCAGAGAGTTCTTGAACTTTGAGTAGGTCCGAGAATTGAAGCGGTTCATTCCACTGAAGCCTTGACAAGGGGGGCCACCACAGAGCATCTCCACATCTCCCTTCTGTGGCAGCTTCTGGCCCAGAGAGTTAGTCTTTTCACCCGACATTACAAGCTTAAGCAGGACATTGCAATCCTCAGTGAACACTGTGGTGCTTGGATTGTTCAGACGGAAGGCCTGCGCAGCTGGTTCCCACATCTCAATGGCCCAAAGAGTATCTGAGATTCCTGAAGACAACATGATGATGAAAACAGAACAACAATTCATATTAGATGGTTTGCTTCCAAGCCTCAAAAGTACACAAAAAATTCTTTCCCTCCCATAAAACAGGGCTGGAAACCCTCACTGGCTCTACTTTTTTGGCTGTAAAAGTCATATGCTCATGCCCCTTTCCCATGCACTCAACCATCCTTCCACACTGCCTTGCCTGCTTGGTGGAACCCTTCTGACAAGCCTCCACAACCAGAGAAGACATCCAGACTTCGAAGTTTGGGAGGCTTCATTGCAGCAGCTTCAGACTCGCTGTATTCAGATGCTCCTGAAGATTTCCCTTTGCTCTTACCTGCATGAGGAGGAAAAGGTACATGTGTCTTTTGCATTAATAATTGCTGCCTTTTTTCCAAAGTAAGCATACCAGGATTATATTTTTTAAAATCTCTTTCAGTGCTACTTAAAAACATTGAAAAACTAGCCTATGAGAGCTTAATGGTAAACAAGAAAGTAAATATTAGAATCTTAGCTATCCAAGTCTATGATAGCTTAATTGCAAACAAGTTGATGCTATTGCTAAGTAGATTCTATCAGCAACAGCAAAGACTTGTTTACAATTAATGAACCAAACAGGACCTAATATGTCTGCAAGTATTCCTCTCAGTATTTGTATGTCTTTGGAATAAAAGTGAACTTTCTAAGTAAGCTAAGTATATTAACTTGGAACTATGGGAAGGAGAGCAAGAGAAAGAAATCTTTTCCATTCAATATAGCTATTAGTGCTTCTTCAGAAAAGTCTATCTGGATGGATATCTTTCTAAAGTATGACAAATCTGTTGAGTGAGATGTGGGCATATGTATAAAATGGAACAAATCAGCAAGCTATATTCAACACACTCACACTATGAATATATCCAGTTCTCAGTAATCAAGAGACACTGCTCTTTGCTCCTTTCACCACTGTGAAAAGCATTAAAATATATTTGTATGTATGTATGTACATACACCCACCCACCCACAATATAGAAACAAAAGAAAATAAAACAAAGAGTATGAAGTTCTTCCCAGAAGAAAACATTCAGCCACTATATGAAATCCTAAAGGGGGTTCATCAAACGTCTTAACCCAATGTCTTGGCAAAACCCAAGTTTTCAAAGACTTTTTGAAGACAGTCAGGATGTAGGGGCCATATGGATCTCTTGGAGGATGTTATTTGAGAAGGCAAGTCCTATAGTAGAGATTGCCCACTTCCAGCCTTACATCAGATGACCTGGTTTGACTGATGGGGCCCAGAGTGTGTGCTCAGTGACTGGACAAGAATGGGCAAAAATGACTGGAGACAGATGGTTCCTCAGATAGCCAGGCCCAATGCCAAAGTAATGCACACCTTGAACTGCGCTAAAAAGCCTATCAAAGCCAAAGTTCTTTGTTCTGCAGGATTTGCACTGACCTGGTTCAGCATCTTATTCTTCTCTACAGGGAAGATATTGCTGGCCTTGGGTAATACACCAAAGATTTAAACCATTTAACAACTAATCACTTACCTTTCCCTTTTCCTTTCCCCTTCCCTTTATTTCCAGAACTACGGGCATGATAAGGTGGGTCTTCAAAGCTTTTTGTTTTTGCATTATATGCCTGGAAATTAAAAGGAAAAAAAACTTAATTCACATCAAAGACAGTTCTAATAATTTTTTTATAGATTTCAGAAAACACCGATGGGAAGTTTAGGCAGCATTTATAGGATGACCTGTAGGCTGGAGTGAATTTCTATTGTGAGAGGGCAACTGGGCTCTCATTAATGTTCCTCTTCCAAAGCAGAAGGAGATAATCTAAAGTTCAAATATCAGCCAGCCACATCTATAGCAACACTTGCTGATACGACACCCACTTGCGAATAACAGAATTGGAAGGGACCTTGGAGATCTTCTAGTCCAACCCCCTGCTCAAGCAGGAAACCATATACCATTTCAGATAAATGGTTGTCCAATGTCTCCTTAAAAACCTCCAGGGTGTTGGAGAATATATTGATGAAAAATTGCACAGGGCCAATGACATAGTAGAAAAAGCCACCTCTAAAAAGTAGAACCGATCGGAGCCACTGGCAGAGTAATCCTGGATGTTTCCTGTCAAGTCCTCCCCATACACCACTGTGCAGCGGCCCTGCACGTCTTTAAACTCCACCGTTGCTTCTTCATCACTCCAATAGAGCAAGTTGATATCTGCATGGTAACTGGCTTTGACTGATTTGTGTGTGTTTTCTGGCCTAGAAAGACAACAGAGACACTTGCGTTGAGGGAGATAAGGCATCAAACCCAGGAACACCTACACAATGGGAAAGCAATGAGTTTTTCTCATGTAGACAAGCAATGAGTTAAACAGAGGAATTCTACAGAGGAATTCTTGAGTCTGTCATCTGCACCTCCATAACTGTCTGGTTTGGCTCTGCAACCCAACAAGACAGACGCAGACTTTAGAGGATAATTAGAACTGCAGAATAAACAATTGCTACCAACCTGCCTTCCATTGAGGACCTGTATACTGCACGAATCAAAAAGAGGACTGTGAAAATATTCTATTCTATTCTATTCTATTCTATTCTATTCTATTCTATTCTATTCTATTCTATTCTATTCTATTCTA
>JANHZT010010838.1:111837-129108 GCA_032468215.1 Stegonotus admiraltiensis
AGTCTTGCTGGCTCTTAAAAGAAACTTTTTTTCTTTTAAATGGGTCTGATGATCCAAGCTGAGTTGCCTGATTAGCAAAGCCCCCTCTTGTTCCAGCTGAAATCAATTTACAAACCAACCTGAAATGGAAGGCATCTGGTAGAAGGAAAACTCCGTCTCCCAATCGGTACTGCACCCCATTTTTTGTTGCCATGCTGTAGAACATTTTTCCTTCTGATTCCTCCTGAGACTCAGAGACTTTGGGGATCTCCTTCTGCCTTGCCTCATCCAAATGAGCGCAACTCATGCAAAACCTGGGAGAGAAGCAGCAGAGGCCTGTTTTGGATTGGGGAAACTATAATATCATTAAATCACCTCACTACCTCCCAACCCTCTCCCCTCCCCCTGCATTTGAGTCTGTGCAAGCAATTCAAAGCATCTAAAGTACCACCACCACCTGATATCATGCAGTACATGAGCATTTTTAAAATCTATATATCATTATCTCTTGTTAATGCTACTTGATTTACTACCAATTGCTCTTTTTGCTTTCTAATACTTCAAATAATCTCATACAAAACTGTGTTTTACTCTTTTTTTTGTTATCCGTTTCACAAAGAACTTAAGAATGGAACCATGTGTATATTTTCAAAAATAGAAATGCTCATTTCTTCATCCCTGCTCTCTTTGGGAGAAAGTTGAGCGTAATCAGATTAACCGTTCTTGAGACTGAATGCCTGCATGCTATTTTGCAACTCTTGAGTTGAGCCTAATGCAGACACAGTCCCAAGTAGATTTAGGATTAGGTAGAAATCTGCACATTTATTGATTTTCTACTTTATCTTCAGGCTCCCATGCCACTTTGTCATGGTACTAACTTGTGTTTGTTGTCTTCTGTGGGCTGGATCTTTGGTGGAGTCTCAAACCTAGCATACTCTTGATCATACCACATTTGGTAAAAATAGGTCCTGCCATCATCTTCCACTATTTTGATCTCCACATCAAGTCCTCCCTATGAGAATAATTGAGGCAGGAGAAGGAGAAAGAAAGAAAGAAAAAATTAATACCGGTTATTCAATTATTAGAGACACAGAACCTACTGCAGTTAAGAGAAAAGTTCCAGGAGTGAGGTAGAGGTCTGGAGCCTTGTGTGATTCACCCAATTTTACAATCTTTTTTTGTTGTTGCTGTGGTTGTTAAGTGAATCAACCATGTTCATTAAATGAATCAGCTGTCTTTAAATGAATGTCACAGTCATTAAGAAAAACCCATTGTTTGCTATGGGGCATTTTTGCAGAAAACCAGAAATGAATGCTGGTTTTCAGCAAAAATGTAAATTGCTCTGACCAAAGGATGTCGCAAACAGCTATAAACGTGAGTCAGCTGCCGAGCACCCAGAATGCGACTGCTGGGCATGGGGGATCATCAGAGCCAGGTCATACTTTTTTGGGTGCTCTGTTGTAACTTTGAATGCTCACTAAGCAACCAGTCATAAGTCAAAGACTACCTGTATTAGAATTAATTGATTTCTGCATTGAATCAGAATGAGCAACTCAAGAGTCAGTGCACAGTCCAGCAAAGCTCACCAAATCCACTTCCGTATCTGATTCCTCTGCCAGGACTTGGAAGTATTTTGGTCTCTTACTGACTGTAGCTATCAGCTCCCATTTGCATCCACTTTGAACTTATCCTGACAGCAATTCACAGAAGAGTGCCACAGGATAAGGCCAATTTGTGAGCTAAAAAAAGGGCAGAGGTAACTGCTGTCAGTAGCTGTATTCATGCATAAGAAGGGCAGGGGTCCAAATTGCAATGGCTATGGTGTCAGGGGTTGCAAGCAAAGGAAGCCTGCCAAGCTCTGCCTTAAAAGACTGGAGCCAGGTTAAAGAAGAAGAGATGTATGGAAGAGTCAGTTCCTTGGGCTGTGACTTGCTACTGAGTCAGACCAGGGAAGATACAGTCTCCAAAATGTTATCACTACCTTGCACTGAAGTTTATCAGTACAACTCCCAACTCACATTCCCAGAATTAAGCACCCAGGCATCAAACACAGCACAATCTCCAGAAAGCCTTCATGTGCTTCCTTTACCCTGTCCATCATCCCCACGTGATTTTATAAAAAGGAAAAGTGAAATCTGTTTATTCCACTGCTATCATAGCATTATCACCACCTATAACTGACAAAAGAAAAAAAAAGGAACACATACACAAAGAAAAACCACGAACTCAGAAAGACAGTCCTTTTACTGTGTGTGTGTGGGGGGGGGAAGGGTGTGCTCTATATGCTACTTTGAACTGGTGTATGAAAGGTGGGATATAACCCTAACAATTAAACACTGTGAATAAATAGATGCCCAAGTAGTGAGATGATTCAACATACCTCCAAAGACCAGTTCTCTGGAGGAGCCTTATAAAGAACATTGACTTTGCCATGGATGTAAGACAGCTGCATATCTTCACATTCGTCCACCAAGAAAAGTTCCAGCGGGTCAGATGTTGCTCCCAATACAGTGTCGGTGCCACGGCAAAACCAGTGAACGTGAAACATTGGTCCAGCGCTGGGGTCTTCCCACATGGCCGTGATTCTACGGGAAGGGGATGGGGTAGGACATTAATTCAAGCAGAATACAAACGTCAAAATTTACTTGAACGATTTCCCATTGTTTGGGAATCAGATCATACAACCCTTTCCAGAAGAATGTTTGGCTGGCAATACTTGGAAGACCACTCAGGCTTGGGAGTACAAGGCTTTCCGAATCTTACCACCCAAGCTTGTGCATGGGAGGCATACCATACTGCCTATCATTCTTTCTGGATAGTTGTATAAGGACAGGGCTGTTTTTTCCTACTGTGGCCCATAAACCAGCATATGGGATTGCCATATGCTGAGGCTGAGAGAGAAGGGTTTACATCAGGGAGTCTAAGACTGAGGCATGAAATATAGGGCTTTCTGGACTACTGCTCAGTTTCACAACCACTTCTTTGCAAGTGTTTCAGATATGAAATCTGGTCTGCCCATTGTACTAAGTTGCAATAAGACTGGTTTGGTTTTGATTTAAGAGTGATATATAAATCTAGGTCACAGTAGCTTCTGCAAAGTCTCCATCCCCCTGTTTAAAGATGCCATGGCTTAGTATGATGTATACAATCAGTTACACAATAACTGATTGTCATTGATTGTCATTTTGATAGTCATTTTCTGACTATCAAAAAGCAAAATGCAACGATCAGTATAGGTAATATCTTTGAAAGATATATGAAGAAATGGAATATAATACAAAACATACAAGCAATCTGTTCCACAGGTTTTTTTAATCTATGTAATATGTTTTATTTGTGCATGCAGTACTTCCTCAGAAGTAAGTGTGCCCATTCGGGCTTCATTTCAGGTACGCAGGATTACAGCCTCCCCTCTGCGCCATTTATAGACAAGCACCACAATCTTTGGATAACTTTTATAAAAAAACCCTAAAAGTCTGAAATCAGCCCAGGTTCAATGCCTTTGCCTATAGGTCCATCTTGGTTCAGAAGCACATGCATTTATCTCCACGCAGACATACCTTGCAAGATAGAGAGGCTTTGTGGGGTCATCAGGGCTCACAGAAACACAATCACCTATTTGCAGCGTCTCTGAATCAATGCACACTTTCTGGTAATAATCTTTCTTGCCATCGCTCTGCAGATAACAAGAAACCAAAAGTGATAACAGGAAAAAGAAAGCACAGTAAGACTTGTCATATTTGCTCTCTCACTATCACTATATCTCAGCAGAAAAGGAATTATGAGTTTGCCTTGGTATTTCATTCATACAAATGAAAAAAAAAACTGATCAGAAGGCCTTCATTTTTCTGAATCGCTCAGATAATTCTTTTGTGATAGAAGCAGGCCTCTGGCCTTTATGGAAATACTCCTCCTGCTGCTGCTGCTACTCCTCCTCCTTTTAAAAAGGCAAAAACTGGATCTCAACTGCAAACGATGTGGATCACTACCTAGGACTATCAGCCCCCCGCTATAAATGTTGTCTACTTCTCTATCCACTTACACAAAACTGGGATAACAGCTGTGAAACTGAAGAGGATCTTTCCTCAGGAACAGCTCAAAGTTGAACTAAATTCTAACTGCTATTTCTCATACAGAGACCATACCTTGATAAGGTCTCCCACCCAGGAAATTCGATTCTTGTTTTGCTTTTTTTTCCTGCTTTGCAACATCTTTTTGGGGGAGGGCATTTCAGGAATGTTATCATCTACTTCTTCATCTTCATCGGCTTCTTTCACAGCTAGGTTGGGACACCTGAAGTTAAGACGAAAATGTATATGAAGTTGGCAACTAAAGAACCCAGCAATTTAGCCTCTACTCTCCCAAAAGAAGAGCCACCAAGTTCTATACATTTGCTGGTTGGAAGTTAAAGTCCACACATTTTAAGGTTGCCAAGGTTGAGAAACACTACTTTAGATGAGCAAGGAATGCTCCCATTCTGAGTCTTGTAGTCATAAATGTCTGGAAGGTGGGGAAAATGTTGCCAAGAGCCTGGTGAAACAGAATATATTCTGCTTCCCTACCAGCCCCAATCATTCAGTGTAAACAGGATTCTCTGGGGTGGGGGTGTCAGAATTCCAGAACCTGTCTTCTTCAAAGTAGTTATAGCTATGAAGTCCAGAAACAAACTTATTCGTAAACCAATTAATGGAAGGCTTCTCAGACTGCCTTTCCCTTGCTTGCTAACACTTAAACTGAGGAGCTAGCAGCTGCTCTGCCCTCAATATTGGCTCATGAAAATAAAAATAATAATTACCTCCGATGCAGGCAGGCTTGCCTTGACTTTCCACTCCCTCCAAATTTAATCATATCTTGGCAAGCTTTGCATTTACCACACTCTGGCTGCTGGCAAACCTGGAAAAAGAAAGAAAAAAAAGCATGCAACTGGATCAAGGAGGAAATGTTCTGAGGATGGCCTAACTTCCTTCACATGGAAACCATCGTTGAATGACTACTACTGTATGCTTTGAGGACTGGATAAAATCTCACGATCCAAATCAACCATCATGCTTCAAATTTGCGCAACATATAAGGAAAATTCCAGAAAAGATGACCTAAATATATGGACTATATTGTGAATGTGACCACTGAATGCTGGCAGAATTTGGGATATTCTGGCTAGAAGGAATGCAGCGGTAAAATATAAAATAAATTATCTGATACCAAAATGTGAATGTGCTTAATAGGCCAAAAAAAAAAGAAAAAGAAAAAAAAGAATCAGAAAGGAGTGGAAGACATAAAGACTTTTTCATCTGAATGCCAGCCTCTTCCACCTAACCCCCCTACCTCACAGACTCCACAGCGCCTTCGCTTTACAGCGTTCTCCTTGTCTTCTTCTTTTTCATTCTTCTCAATTTGCTCAGAGAAGAAAGTGTCAAAGATCAAATAGACCAACTTGGTTGTGGTGGCCTTGGTAGGCCCTTTATCTTTGTCAATTTTGGTGGGATGCCTGATAGCCTGTCTCCTTGCAGCTCGTCTGGAGAGAGGAAACAACAGGGAAGAATTAGGTTCTTGCCAGACTTATCTGGGTACAGTATACTGGGCAGCACCGGGACAAAATAAAACACTAGAAACACTGTTTCAAAACGGTTGGAAGACCCTGTCCTCACTGGACATGCAACAGTTCTAGAAATCTTGAAGCAAGGAGAAAAATGAGTTCTTTCTTAAAAATAAGTGTACTTAGAGTAATATCAAAATAAATGATAAACAATATTTACATTTTAGCATCTTATCACTACATTGTTACTTTATAACACTACATATAGTCTAATTTGCTTGTTAAAGTAGTTTGGAGTATTAAGTAAAACAAACTATTTGCACAGAATTGTAAACTCATTGACTAAAAATTGGTTGATTTCAAATTTTGCACTAAAAGGAGTTATAGCTGGCTCTTCATTTTTGTGCACGACTTAGGCAAAGCAGACAGGCAAGAGGTTTATGCTGAAAACAGAGGAAACCATCAATATAGAGAAAAGGAAAGAAAATTACATGTTTTGGAATTTATCCTTTAGAGTATAAAATAGCTACAGAGCCATAATTTTCTGTATTTGAAAAAACAGGGAATGGAGGAAGCAAAATTTAATTTATGCATTTTTCCATAACAAAATGCTGGCTCAAACTGCATTATCCTCAATCAAAAGCACTGTATTACTACTCTTTCTATACTTTTTTTCACTTTGCAGACTTGTGAAAACTGAAGGTTTTTCTCAGATAAGCTTTTCTTTTCATAAATTAGTTCACTTCATGGCATGATCTATTTTCAAATGTTGACCAATAAACATGTTGGGGGGATTTTCCTCAAATTGTCCAGCCATTCTACAAGTATTTTCCCAGCTACCATACAGCTGATCAGTGGGAAGCTGGATCTTTACCTGGCCATAAAGAATTCTTGCTCTTCCCAAACAAGAGTTAGTTTTGAATAAATTACGTAAATGGTTTTAGCATAATATAGCTGGCCCTCAACTTACAACCACAATTTAGCCCTAAATTGCATCGCCAAGCAAGACAATTGTTGAATTTTACCCCATTTTACGACCTTTCATGCCACAGTTGTTAAGTGAATCACTGCAACTGCTAAGTTAGTAACACGGTTGTTAAGTGAATCTGGCTTCCCCATTGACTTTGCTTGTCAGAAAGACTGCAAAAGGTGATCGCATGACCCCAGGACACTACAACCGTCATAAATAAATGCCAGTTGCCAAGTGTCTGAATTTTGGTCACGTGACCAGGAGATGCTGCAACAGTTGTGTGAAAAACAGTCATAAGTCACTTTTTTCAGTGCCATTGTAACATTGAACGGTCACTAATAATGGTTGTAAGACTATCAGTAAAACCTTGCAGTTCGTGGTAAAGAATTTGCCATCACTTAAAGCCAGACCAATGCAGAGAATGTATTTTGTTGCAAGACAGACATTTTCCTGGAGCCAGCAAACCCACACACAGCCCAATTGCCCTCCTACCTTTTTCCCAAGGTGACTCCTGCCAATTTAATCAGGTCCCTCATGCAAGGTGTGATAAGGACTGGAGGCTCATCACTATCCCCAGCCTCATCGTAGCTCTCCACCTGTTCCACTACAAACTGGGCATGTCGCAGAAGGGAATCTTCCGTGAAACGGTTGAAGTTCAATCCAGCAGGAGGAACGGTGGTCTGAAGAAAATCAGAAACAGGAGCCTAATTATGGTTTTCAGATAGGCTATGCAGGAGGAAAGGCATATATGAGCTGCCTCCTACCAACCTCCCCACCATCAGAGATTCCATCTATTTTCTAAGGTTCCTGATCTTCAAAGGCCTTGGGAAGGAGGGGATGCATTACTGAACCAGGATTGAAGAAACCCAGGTTCAAATCCCCATTTTCCCAGGTGTTTTTCCCCTCAGGTGTGTCCAACACACAGGAATGTTGTAAGATATAAACAGAAAAACTGCCTTATATACTGCCTTCAATTCCTTAGAGAAAAAGCAGAATATTTGCATTCAGTAACTTTGTGACCCCAAATACTTATGCTTTTAAACTACAGTATCAGGAAAAAATAAGCTCGATACCATTTTGCAACCGCCCAAATCAATTAGCAACACAATGGAATCTTCAATTATTTAATGAAAGTAAAGTTTTAGAAATAGACTACTATTGTAGCAAACTTCAGTGATTAAAAAAACCTACCCCAAGTTGTTATGATGTATATTATTATTTTTGGTCCCTTTGAGTCAATCTTGACTACTCTTGACTGACTGGACAAGTTCATGTAGTTTTATTGATAACATTTTAAGAAGTGGTTTGCCCTTTCATTTTTCCTAGGGCTGACAGAGAATGACTGGCCCAAGGTTACCCATCTGGATTTGTGTAGGACTAGAATTTATGGTCTTTTGGTTTCTTAACAACTGCACCAAACAGTTTTTGTAAATGTTTATTAGGGAACAAAGGCCTATCAAATATTACTGAAATCATATTCCAAGCACTCCTTAGAATATGGGCCAAGGCTGCAGGAAGCTGTTGTTCAGCAAAATCTGAAGGGAAAGAACCTCCCTACTCCAGATTTATGGGATATCAAAAGACTTTTGAAACAAGGAGCTTATTTATTTATTGATTGATTGGTTGGTTGTTTGGTTTGATTTATATGCCGCCCTTCTCCAGAGACTCAGAGAGGCTTACAATGCGTTAAGCAATAGCCTTCATACTTTTGTATATACCTGCTTAGTAGGGCTTTCGGGGCTCCCAAGCAGTGCTCTTTTTACACAAAGTCAGCTTATTGCCCCCACAATCCGAGTCCTCATTTCACCTACCTCGAAAGGATGGAACGCTGAGTCAACCTTGAGCCTGGTGAGATTTGAACTTGCAATAATTGCAGACAGCTGGCTTTACTTTAATAGCACTTTAGCCACTGCGGCACCAAGGCTCCTGAATAGTATGAATGTACTATTCATATGCTTTTTTCCCCTCTAATTGATGACACAGCATTCCATGATCTGAGGCTGAAACATTCTTTAAGTCATGGGAATCAAAATAATATTTGGAAGTGGCTCAGGCAAATGTTTCCCCTATTCACTGGTATATAATTAGGAGAAACCTCAATCAGACTTGTAGGATTCTGCTATTATAGGCTGTTGCAATAAATTATAGTTTTCCTATAGAGTTGATTTTTTAGACAGGTTTACCTAGTGATGCTGACATCAACCTTTAGCCCTTTTTCCTCAGGTAGCAGTTCTTGCATATTTCTGTCAAGGTCTCTCTTCTACATTTGGGAAGCAACAATCTGATAAGCTGAAAGTTGCATAGTATCTATAATGTCATAGCCCAGTTTATGCCTTCTGAGAACAAGTAATATATTGGCATTTTCTTTTACACTGCATAAAAAAACGGAGCTTCCCTGCTTAGTCAGACTAACCTCTATCTTATTCAGCAAGTCCTCATAGCTGACATCAGGATTGTTCTGCAAGAATTCAACAACAATCTTGCTCATGTAAATCTTCTCTTGCATCAGTGCAAAGATGGGGGCATATTCGTCACTGGGTTCCATCAGGATGTAATCTGCAAAGGCTAGAACATAGTGCAAATGCATGTCCAGTTAATGGGACCTGGGTGGGAACATACACATAACTAGGAACGTAGCCTATTATTTAAAACCATGGATTGCAATCAGTTGCTTTGTACCTTTCTCAACGAACATACATATCAAGCTGGTAGCATGCACTGTACGGATAAAACAAGTGCAGTGTTGCAAAATCATTGTGAATTGAGGAGATTTCTAATATATAGCATTTAAACAGATCTCAGTGTGGAATGTGTGCTGGGGCAGGGCAACAGAATGTAAAAGAATGTTTTGGTTCAGCCAGACTCAATCTTGTCTGCCTGATTGCATCTTAATGCACTCTGAACCCAGCATGTAAGAGAAACACAACTGACACTTCTGGGAATTAATCTCTGCCAACTTGACCTTACCTGTGGTGAAGCCAATTAAAGCTTTCTCCCCTCCATCAAAACCAGTGATCCACCAAGCGTTGATGGGACCCATTTTTTTGGCTCGGACACCACCTACAACAGTAACAGAAATATAAAGGCGATTTAGCCCATTGCCATGGTTTTCCCGACTATTAATGTTGTTTTAATATTTATTCCACGTCTCTTGAATATTAGTAACATTTCTGAATTTTTACAACTTAATTATCAAATCAGATATATGTGTATCACCAAATACAACTTTGTGTATGCAAATAACCTTATGTCTTTGCTTTTTTTAGGACAAAAAGCGCACAATCTAACTATGCCGCATGGTTCCTGAAACTGTTGCAAAATTGCTACCACGCTGTAATTTTTATGGTCACTAATAAAGATCTAAGATTCAAATTTCCTTAACCTTACACTAAGCAAGCCCCTATTTCTCTTACCATCCAGGCAAGGGTTATCATCATATATTGGCTTCACAGCACCACTGAAGTAGAGTTCAATATTCCTTTCTATGAGACCGGTATCAAATGGACATAGATGACCTTTTCGATCATATACACTGAAAAGAGAATGTGATGATGTAGATTTTTTTTATTAATTCTACACTTGCTATTTATTACAGAAAAATACAAACCTACAGCTTAGGAATAATATACATAGAACAGTTCCCATATAACAAGGCAATACACATAAAGACTTGTGCTTTTGCAATGAAAAAACTCAAAGGAAGTGGTGATAGTAAAGCCACAGTGGAGTAAGTTGGGGAAAGTGAATGATGTCAGTGAGGACAGAATGTTATGTGTGTTTGTTTATTTACAAGGTCTTTTGTTGCGTTCACCAAAACAAACCTAAGCAGCTTGAAAAATATACATTGGGCAGCTGAGCAGAGACCAGACTCAGCTGTAAACTCTGGCTTTGTTTCAAGAACGCAGCCCTTGTATTGGCAGCATAGGTCCTTTCCACCGGAGGAACTTGGCAGGATAGGTCCTTTCCACCTGGGGTCTTACACCACCCAGAAAAATGTCATTTGCCACTGCTAACACAAGTGGAATTTCAGGCTACAAACATTTCCTGCGTTACTTTTAAGTTTGTGCTATTTTTATGGAGCAGGTGCCATTGTATAAATTTCACAATCTCAAATATTAAAAAAGAAATTGGTTTTTTGGACATGATTTTGGAGAATAAAACTGCAGACAATTTTGAGCACTCAGAAGGGGCTTAGAAGGAGGGCCAAAAGGAATCTTGAGGATTAGAATTATCCATCTATAGTAACAGGAAGAACAAATGGAAAGTTCAACTTAATTTAAGCAAATTTAAATTAATATATCCTAGGTCAAATCCATCCATCTAAATTCACATTGGGGTTTGTGCAAGAAAAATATCATGATTATTAAATCAGATGTCCAAGAGCACTGGCAAAAGGATCTGAATATCAAACCTCCAAGATGATAAAAATTGAAAGAATATATTCCAATCACATTCCTCTACATACTGTACATATTCCTGATCACTACACCTCACAAAGGTTGTTGTAAAACTGGGAAGTGACAACCAAAATTATCAACGCACCGCACTACTTCACTTAATGACTTTTGCTGACATCAAAATTTGAGATAATAGGTTTTATGGATTTGTTTATAGATAAGAGATGTGATATGGAAAGAAGAAATCATTTGTTGTATTCTAAAATAAAATGGTAATTTATTAAAATTGTTTATACTTGTTTGTGATGAAGAGGTAGTCACTATATATTTATTTTCTCTTTCTTTGCTATATTCTTTATTTTTCTTTCCTTTTTCTATTTTCTGTAACTTTTGTTGCTCTTATTCTTTTTTTTTAAAGTTTGCATTAGTTTTTGTTGTTGTGAATTGTAATTTTTAATAAAATTGCTATTAAAAAACCCAAACTTGTGGGTAGAAGAAGCCTATTTCATAAGAAAGAGAAAAATCTCCGTAAGATTTTAAAATCTCTCCAAAGCAGATCACCTTCCAATTTACACTTTACAATGAATCAGAATGAAGTTTTACCTAAAAAATGTTACTTTGTGCTGTGGCAGGTCATCATAGCTTTCAAATCCATCTTCGTTGGCATCAAAAATGGACAAGCGTTCATCTGTCAACATCTCTGGTTCATCCAGCTAGGAGTAAAGAACATTTGGTTTTCATTCTGACAACATTCAAATGAGGAAGTTTTTCAGCTGCAAAAGTGGACCAACTTACTGCATCATCTGGATCCCCCTGAAAGAACTTCAGATCAGGGTCATCCAAGTACTGCCTGCATTCCATGCACTTGGGAGGGGTTGTCTGAAAGAAAAATGCATGACAGAAAAACTTCACTTGGACCAGAACCAAGGACATCAGAAATGTGTAATTAATTCAGGAATCTCTGAATCTAATTTTGAAAACAATATATTGGAATATGGAATCAATATATTCAGTTTACATGAATGCACTGCTTTTTCAATTCTTAATTCAGGGATGGGTATTTGCATGCTGCTGAAATTCAATGGTAGATACAGGGCATTCCAGCTCTCACCTGAGGGGCTACATATGGTGTTTCCCAACCTTGCTTTAATGAAGAAATCTAAGATGACTTTAACTACTGTATTTATGCATTTAGTTCTGCTTGTTCTGCTTTGGTCGCCTCCAAATTAAAGTGGACTGTAGGTACTTATACTGGGTTTTCCCAAAAATAAGACTCTGTCTTATATTTTTTTGAACCCTGAAATAAGCACTTGGCCTTATTGCCATGCGCTCAAAAGCCCAATTGGGCTTATTATCAGGGGATATCTTATTTTGGGGGAAACAGGGTAGAGAAAAGACAGTAAAATCAAACAGCTTTTCAAATTCCTATGCCGCCCTGTGAGCTTCTTTTATAAATAAAGAAGTTTACCACTTTACAAAAACTTCTTACTTTGAATTGAAAAGCTTGTGAGAAAGTGAATTAGAGATGCGGTACTAGCATTCTGAAAGGAGCCTTATGAAAAATGTCCTAGAAAAAGTACATAGCTAGAATACTGAATTTAGGTAACCATGAACCTGGATATTTTATAATAAGATAATGCTATTTTCAAATAGTATGTAATTATTACTTTATGCAAGCAAAGGGCAATGGTATTTAAAAGCATACACATCCACAAAGCCAGAAGACAACACAGGAATGTATTTTTTAAAAAAACTAAAAAAAGTAATAATTCTTTCATAGATTCAAAAATTTTACAGTCCATAGAAATATTGCTGCTCAGAGAGGCCCTATTCCAGGAACTCTAACCATATAACATTTTGATGTGTGATACTAGATTTATATATTATGTGAAACTATAGCTTTTTAAAGCCATGGATGGTTAGCAAGCTACAAGCTATAGTATATAAGCACCATAGCTGAATTTATGCACTGGCTTTCGCTTAATGCAAACAAACCACTTTATAACTTATATGATTGTTTAGTTTCAGTTAACTGCAGATTATTTCAAGTTTCTTCAAGTTGGTGCTTTTCAGATATATTGCACTACAGTGTTCATGTTGGCTGAAGAATTGCAGGTGTTAAAAGGCATCAAGTTGGAAAGAGTTCAATGTTTACCCATGACAGGCAGGAGGTAATGCCAAACATTTCCAGAGTAACTTACGAAGAAACATTGCTAAGCACACAATAAAACAACCATTACCAAATAGCAGCAGGATTATCTACAGCCACTTACCATGCAGTTGATTGTTACCTTTCTTATTCAAATACTCTGATTCTGAATTGTCAGTAGCTAGAGATGACCATATCTCATAAAGTTTATGTATTATGTATATGCAGTGCTTTAGAACATTTGGCCATTGTAATATTTACTAGCTTTCACCAAAACAATGGCAGACACAGCTAATTAAAACATGTTTCTCAGCCAAATTGTGTACATATACACAATTTGATTTGCCACCCAAGAGGGAAGGGCTCATCTGCACCAAACTACTTTCAACACTCAGCTTCATTTTAGCAAATATAGTGTAGATGATGGTTTTTATTCATTAAACAAACAAAACCACACAAACAAAATTTCTACTTACTTTAACAGGAGTCACAGTTTTAACTTGATTTACTTCTTCTTTTATCTCAGACCTGGGGAGAAGGGACACACATAATGACAGAAGTAGGGATATTACAGACTATTATAACAAGTTTAAGACATTTGATAATTTTGTAAAGTTTGGATCCCAATAACCAACAGTAGCACATTTATGGTATTATTAATGTGGCGCCTTTTATTGCAAGATTGCTTAGTAGAATCCTATAATCAAAAGGGGGAATATAAATCTAAATGCACCTGCATAGTAATTCTTTGTACAAATAAGCACATTAAAAGCGAAGTTTGCCAAGGAGGTAGATAATTGGCTATATTGTAGTAAATGTCCACTATTATGGAAACAGAAGAGACTGGTGTCTGCTCCAGTTTTATAATTATTACTTTCAATCTCTACAGTTGCATAATAAAGCACTGGACAAATGCTGAATTTTTATTAAACCTGAAGAAGCCTTTTCTGTTCTGATAGAAACAAAACATTCCCATTTTTAAAAATCTTTGTAAACTCCACGCTTTCTTCCCCTGGTGCTTTCTACCACTCAAATAAAAAAAAAAAATTATAAAAAAGGGCCACTTTTACTCAGTCAAGATTACCAAAGTTTTTTAAAAAAATGTTAAGAACTGCTTTTATTATTCTTTTCCCTCTCTCTATTCAAATGGAGAAGGCTCTGCTACAAAAACAGAGCAGCCAAGTCTCCTTCATACTTCAGTAAGTTATGCAAGATTAAAGTTGGCCTTCTGATGTTACTAAGATGAAATACCCAGCGCTCCATGCCAGTCTGACCATGCTTGCTTAAAACTGTAGCTCTGCAACAACAGTACAGCCCTGTAGTAGGTTATTATAGATCTGACAGGGACTAGATGACTGCTGGGTGACCACATACAAAAATTATATATCTCTTGCATCTTGATATGAAAAAGAAAAAATGCAACAGTCTTTGTAATCAAGAATCTCAATGAGATTGGGCCTAAAACTCCAATAATTCCTTTCTAACAGGACTAACAATTCTAGGAAATGTGAGTTTATAAACCTAGAGATCACCAAGGTAGTGAAATCCAAGGCACAGAATGCAGAACAAGCAATATTTGAAATGCTGCCTGCCTTAAAAAAATCAGAAATATCTGACTCCATTTGCATCTGACCCTTTTTCGATGGATGCTGCATTTAATTAACACTGAATTCTGCCTGATGATTCACTCTGGGTAAAAAAGGCAACTTGCTTTTAAGCTTATTCGTCTTTGGAGACAGTTTTAGGTAACTGCTACTAAGCTATGGAAAGGAAAGTACTTTAGATTTTAAGTGTCCAGCTAACAGTACTTACCCGTCTTTGGCTTCAGTTTTGATTTTTTTCTCATCTTGTTCCTTGAGAGGGAAATGGAAAACAAAACAACAACAAAAAAAGGGTAAAATGTTTATATAAAACTTGTAAAATTTGGCATGGTGACATGATCACCTACTTAACAACTGCAATAACTTACGACTGTAATTCTTGGCTCAATCATGGTTGTAAGTTGAGACTACCTGTACTGAAGAAAGATGCAGCTCACACGCCGAAGTTAGATCTAGTTAGCATCAATAAAAATCTCCCTCACAAATGATATCAATTGCACAGTGCAATTCAGGTGCCTTTTAGGGGAGGAGGCACGGGAGAACTAAACTTTCAAAGAAATTCATAACCCTTCTCAACTGTCAGATGGGTTAAGTTGAAAGTTCTAGCCAGCCCATGCCAAATAGGAGAAAACTAAGTTGCAAGCATACCTTTTCTCCAGGCAGTTCCTCCTCCTCCTCTTCTTCCTCCTCATTTTCTGCATTACTTTCTTGTTTTAGCTCTCCATTCACCTCATCTGATTTGCGTTTGTTGGATCTATTTTGATTAACCATAAAATGGATCCATAAAATATAAATTAATCAAAGGAGCTGTTCATAGTACGGTATATATTAATAAGAGAAAAACAAAGCTAAGGGAAATGAGATCCATTCCATCCTTCTCCCAACTTCTTTGTTGCATTCTCCCCAAACCAGTCCTTTTTCTAAAAAAGCAGGCTCAGTCTCTTTACGTCTGAGTGTAATATATAGCTAAATGCATGCCTGTACTTTGGCTCCCTGTATGGGTCTAATATATTATCTGCAATACCATAACAAAGCCTGCTTTCAATCAGAGTTGTACCATACTTGGAACAGATTATCTACAGGAAGACTCCCCTTACTAACTGCCTCATGCAGTGACCATTCAAAGTTACAATAGTGCTGAAAAAATAACTTTGCAATCAAGACATGCATTTACAACCTTTGCAACATCTCTCAGTCACCTGTTCACCATTACAGCCGGTACACTTTGTCTGGTGCCTGAACTAGTTTTTCATTCCCCCCACCTCACAAAAATGGAGAGATTGGGGAAGAAATGATTATGAATAAGCAGGCAGACAATGGGGAATGTACATTGAAAGGAATGTGCTAGTGCTAGCTATTTGCCTAGCATGCTTAAGGCCGTGAGTGCACTAGGCAAACAGCCAGCATATGCATCCTTTCAATGTATATTCCCCATTGTGTGTCTGCTTACTCTCTTGTAATCCCTTCCTCTCCAATGAACTTTAATAAAAACATTAATTCCCTTCTTGCTAATTATCCCAGTGCCGGGGTTAGCATTCCAAAGAGTAGGGGAATGGGGAAAAGGAAAGCTGAAGTAAAACTGTAAGCATAGTCAAAGTCACATGATTGTTCATTAGCAACAGAGTTGCCAGTCCCAAATGTGATTGTTAAATGAGGACTATCTATATTGTTACTGAAATCTCTGATTAGGAGCCAGCAATTGCCATTACAAACTGACTCCTAACTCTTTGCCCCAGAACAGTCTACTGTTTTATTCTTCTTTGGAAACATATCTCAGTATTTATCACTGCCTGCTCTTTGACATTAAGCATTTCAATGCAGGTAGTCATGTCACAATTGGAGCAAAGGGGGGGGGAAGGAAAAGAGCTTTTAGGTGTCAAAGAATCAGAAGAGGCACAAACAGATGAAGGTAGAAAAATACCAGGATTTCACAAAACTTACTCACCCTTTGGAAAATAGAGCCATTATGGTTGGCTGCTTGCCAGAACTACGGGTGATCCTGGAGCTGGTTGAGGTTCCTGTAAATTCATTTAAAAAATGTTGCCAGCCAGAAATTATGGCTGTTGTTTTAAAAGTGCTTAATGAAGCCTATATATTCCTGATTTAAAGGAACACATCTAATCTCTATGTATTATGCTCTAATAAGGAGGTTGTCTATTTCAATATTGCAGGGATTTTTTAGGCTGTGATAGAAGTTTATGTGCTGTGTATGTGAGGGAATGCAAAAATCTAGACATCACTGGCTCACAAAAGGAGCCCCCCTACAATTTTGTTGCTATGGGAGATGTTTGCCTACCTCCCGTCTTAGATTCTTATTTATTGTATTTTCTTTTATAATGTTTATTCCCTTTCAAAACAAAGTTTTCCTAGGGAGAACTACAACTTCTGAAAATCGCAATAGAATTATGCTAAAATTAAATGGAAGCTTCAATAAAAGTACATAATTTCCAGATAGTAAAACAAGGGAAAAAATACAGGATAAGGACCTCCAAAACATGGTAAGATGATCATATACAATTTCAATATACTCAAGTTATTTAATAAAATTGGTTTTGAGCTTGGTAACTATGTTCAAGGATCCAACTGTAAGGTTGCTTACCAGCCCATTTATTCAGACATTATGTTGGCCAGTTGAGACC
>JANHZT010010838.1:140458-154861 GCA_032468215.1 Stegonotus admiraltiensis
ATGTGGATGCTGAATGGCCCCTCCCTGGCTGGGGAATAAATAGAAGGAAAGGGGAGTGGTTGTCGTAGGAGACAACATCATGTTTTGTACCTCAGAGACCGCTTGCCAGAACTTAATTTACAGCTTTGCAGCTGGAAGCTCACCGCCTGGCAATTATCTCAAGGAACTGATAAGGTCTGTTACTGCAGTTAACTCTTTGAAGGATTATTGGCTGGACTTTTTGGTGTGTGAATTCACAGGAGATAATAAAGAGGAGGTTTTCGGGACAAGGAGTCTGTTTCTTGTTTCTGCTAAGGCTGGGTCAGAACAATAACTCACCCTCAAATAACAGGCCAAACTCATGCCCCCCCCCCACTGCAAAAGCCCATCCCCAGATGAAGTAGGGGCCAGCTTGAATATGTCCTCGCCCATATCCCTTTCTCCCTCTCCAATTTGGTGATTTGGAAGAAGGACATTCCATCCTTCTGATCAGATCCCCAAATTGTTATAAAAACTCTCCAGTCCATTATTGAGAGCCACAATCCTTCTTGGGAAGATATGACCAAACCGCTTCATATTTTTCTCATGAGATCTTAAAATTACTTGAGAAAACCAAAGAAATTGCAAAACGATCAATTGTCATCACACCATGACAGGTAACCCCAGTGAGAGTTGCCTGGCCTCTGAGCTGCCCCGATTGGGATTACAATATAGCTACCCATTGGGACAAATATGGCAGGGCAAAGGAGAATTTATTAGAAGCATTAAATAAGATAGGGCAAAAGCTGCTAAAGTGGCCTGAGTTTCAGCGCACAGTGCAGAGAGAAGGCGAGATGCCAGATGCTTTTGGGTCCATCTCCTAGATGTGGGGGTTGCTTTTGCCTATTTAAATGTGAACTGTTCTGCCCCAGCTATGGACCCCAAAGAACGCAGCACACACAAAGTCTTTAAAAACCTTAATTTAATAATTAAAGACTACTAATGAGCTTTCTTAATAGTTTTTCGAATACGAGTACAATAAATCGGCTTTTCTGAACAAGGGCTGTTAATTTAACTTCATTAACAGCCAACAAGAATTCAAAGAATAATAACTCAGTTCCGAGGCATAGTATTTCAGATAACCATAATCTTACTGTGGTTGGCAGAATGCCCAGAAGCAATTTGCAGGAAAACTGATAAGAGAAAAAGAGCCAAAATCAAAGGTTTCTGTAATCAAGATTCGAAGGAATGTGAACGAAGTTGTTTCCTGCAAATTGCATCAGTCATCGTCCTTCGTTAAATAGGCTAGGGGAGTAGCCAATTAGCCCTAAGCCTTACTCTCGAGAAGACCTCTTCCTGAGGAGCCACTCCTGCCTTTTCGCAGCTCTGCATGCTCGTGCATTGAGAATAAGCTCCTCCTCTTCTTCCTCTTCACTTATGGGAGCTTCTAGAGGTTCTGAAGGCCCTGGCTGAATCCCTGCCTCTGGCACCACATCTTCTCCAGCCTCCTTATTGTCCAACTCGAGTGCCAACTGCACAGGCTGCTGGTGCAGCACCACACCAGCCTCCTCGCTGTCGGACTCAGCTATTAACTGCATAGGCCACTGATGGGCCACAACAGTGAACAATCCTAAAGACCAGTGGATCCTGGCCTCAGCATTCGTTGATCAGTCGGCCAATGACATTCGGGACCATTTCCACTGAATTGTATCTAATTGGTCCAGTTTGGCAATATCAGAACTATGTAGAATAGCAAATTTTGTATTCGATCAAAGGGAAAAACTAAGGGAGGAAGAGAAAGAGAGGAAGGAAGCAGAAAAAGCAAGGGAAAGAATAGGAGAAGGAGAATAGAGAGAAGGGAAAATTTAAAAATGTTTGTGGCCATGCAAAATGACAGGAGGCACCCAAACACTCCTTTATCAGTTAATCAGCCCAATGCCCCTCGTGTGAAGAAACGGGGGAGTTAGGAATGAGATGCCCCCATGGCTTCAGGTGTGGGAGGAGGGGACATCTAAGGAAGGAGTGCAGGAAATTTTTTCCAGGACCTAGGAGTCATTTCCCCCCTCCAAGAGCCCCATTCCTCAAGGGACCCATTGCCTCAAATGAGAGAGAGAAAACCCCAGGCCTCCTCACCATGTACAGTTTGAGGATGGCTTCAGGACCTGATGACTCAATCCAGAACTGTCAGAATTCAGGGCCACCTTCACTGGCCTCGCCATTCTCCTAAGGAGCTGTCATGAAGGTAAGTTATCTCCCTCCTCATAGGGGGAAAACATAGGACTTTTTGGTGGATACTGGAGCCACCTCATCACTAATCACAAAACCCTCATTTAGAGAGTTGGTAGTGCCAGGGACCAGGAACAGTATCATTGGAGAAGGGAGTAAAATAATCCCTGTAGATTTCACCAATGATATGCAGGTTGAGATAGGACCTTTCTCCCTGGACCATTCATTCACTATTTGCCCTGTCTCCCTTGACATTGCTAGGTAGGGATCTCCTAGGCAAACTTTGCCAGGAGACACACTTGTCATGGCCCCAAATGCTGTAGCCCTACTCCATCTTGGAACCAAACCTAGGTGAGTCTTGGGCATCTCCCCTTTCAAATTGCTTCCCCCCCCCAACATCTTAAAGGGTTTAGATCACCAATCCCTTAGCCTAGAAAGTGGGGAGGTGGTCTTATCACCCTATCTTTCAGATCTACACCAGCAGCTCCAGAGATTGTAGAAGCACAGCACCTTGACACAGACGCTGCCACTCAAAGAGAATCTCTACCCATGAGACAGGTTAGGGAAGCCACACTTAAAAACAAGGCAGCCATTGATTACCTACTACTGCGACACATCATGGCTGTGAAGCGCTTAAAGGTATGTGCTGCTTTAACTTAATTGAAAACTCAGAACTCATAGAGGGCAACATAAAACATTGAAAGGAGCTAACACAAGATATTGGCTACGACAAATTCCCTTTCAACCTATCTTCTCTTGGCTGCAAGATCACCATTGGTTAAAAACCCTCCTTTTGAGGGCTGCTGTCATGATCACCTTGTGGATTCTTCTCTGCTGCTTCTGTCAGTGCATATTCCCATGCTTAAACAACTTGAAAAACTGCCTTCCCACTTCACTAAAAAGAGACACCAAGCAGGTGTCACTAATGATGTACAAAATGGACAAAAAATACCAACTTTCTCCTATTAAACAGGATTGTGCAAATATTTTTCACAAATATTAGCCCAAAATGGGATTGTAGGGAGATTCCCCCCCTTTTTAATATAGGAAAGCCCGCATATTACCAAAGAAATACCCCCCCCCCAAAAGAGAAAAGGCTTCCCTGAAGTAAAACCACTCAAGTAGCTGGCTACTGTGAATGGATAGTTTCCATTCACCAAGACAAATTATTCCATTCATAAACAAAATGCCTTCAGCTACAACCTCCATAGAAGGTTGGAATTGATCAGATTAAAAAGCAGAGAGAGAAAAGACACCTAAAATCTATATTCCTCACCCAGCTCCAAGGAAAGGGCATGACCTCCCAACCACAATGGGAGTAAGGCAACAATAATTAGAATGGTAAAAGGGCACACTCAAGCACAGATTAAAATACATTTCACAACGAACCTGGGCATATATATCGCAAAACCCTAAAACCAGATAAAAGCCCATCCACTCACCAGACTGTTTTGTCAGCTGTCCCAGAACCAATTGCTGAATTTCACTTCACGTCTGAACTCAATTAAAAGGGACCTTCTTTCTAATAGCTGGCTTCATGTCCTCATTTGCTACAGCGGCTCCTTTTTGCATCCATTCTCTTAGCTGGAGAACTAACCTAATTTTTTCCTTTCAACACTATGATGAATTGAATGTGTCTGTTAATACCAAAGAAGAGAATATAAGCAGTTCAGGATTACCCCATAGACCAGCGGTCCCCAACTTTTATGGTTTGGTGGCCCGGCAAGGAGGGAGAGAGGAACTGGCCCTTGCAAGTCGAGCTGCACATGTACATGTGTGTGTGCTGGCCTGCCGCTCACATGTCAAGCTGTGCACATGCATCAGCCAGCTGCTTGCGCGGCCCAGTTCTGAACAGGCCATGACTCATTAGTAGGCTGTGGCCCTGGGATTGGGGACCCCTGCTGTCGAGTCTCTCAGTGCTCTCTGAGCTTGGCTACTCTGAGCATTGCTTGCAGACATTTTGTTACGTAGTGTGTTAATGAAACATCTGCAAGAAAACAACCAAGCTCAGAGATCAATGAGGACTCCACATAACAAGGAGACTGACCTATCAGGATGAATTCATTGTTTAAGGCAGTAATTACATAAATTCACATTTGGGTTGCTAGTTTGCATAATCCCTCTTTAAAGCAAAGGGAGGTGTTTGGCCTATCTTGGGTCATCAGGGGTACCGCCTTCCCCCTCTATTGTTTGGAGTGCCCCCATAAGGCCCAAGATGGAACCTGAATAAATAGTTGCGAGAAGACCTTGTGCTTTCAAAGTTTAAAAGCTCCTGGGGCAAATGCCTAACATGAGCTAAATAAAATTTATGAAAGAGAAACTCCTTTGACAGTGGCCTAATGAGTTCACTTTTTACTAAATGTAAGTAATATTACTCCCAGTTAGCTGAAATTGGAAATGATGACAGAAGCTATGCAGATACACTTTCTTTTTTCCCCTATATACTATACAGGGGAAATGTATAAAGATAATCCTCGATTTATGTCCACAATTGAGTCCAAGATTTCTGTTGTTAAGTGAGACAGTTGCTAAGTGAATTTCCCCCCATTTTATGACCTTCCTTGCCACAGTTGTTAAATGAATCACTGCCGTTGATATGTTGGTAACATAGTTGTTAAATGAATCTGACTTCCCCACTGATTTTGCTTGTCAAAAGGTTGCAAAGGTGATCACATGATCTTGGGAAACAGCAACCGTCATAAGTATGAAACAGTTGCCAAGCATCTGAATTTTGATCACATGATCATGGGGATGCTACAAAGGTTGTAAGTGTGAAAAATGGTCATAAGTCACTTTTTTCAGTGCTGTTGTAACTTTGAACAGTCACTAAATGAACTGTTGTAACTTGAGGACTACCTCAAAACTCTCCACATATAGAGAGTTTTGCATTTTTTTCCCAGCTACTGACTACCAGGGCAAGATGGCTCCAAAGGTAAATGTCCTGTACAATTAGGGCAAGATCTATGGGCTCAAATCCCATTAAAGCAGGCCTGTCAAACTGGTGGCCTGCAGGCTGGATGTGTCACACACAGGCCACACCTGCCCCGGCTCCACAAAGGCAAAAACCATAGCGATATGTCACGATACGTTACATGATGCGATCGAGTTTGACACCTGTGCATTAAAGGGATGAACATAGAAGATACAGTATGGAAGCTTCCTATGCCTGAACAGTCTCTATAAGAAGGAAGCCAATCATGTAGTGTCTCCTACTGGTCTGGAGTTAATATAACACTTTTTAACAATTCTTTTTGTTCCTTCAAGTCGCTGCTGACTCTTGGCAACTGTCTGAACATGTCCCTGAAGTTTCCTTGGCTATATTTTTGGAAGTGACTTGCCCTTGCCTCCTTCTTAGGGCTGGAAGAGTGTGACTGGTCGAAGGTCATGCAGATGGCTTTGTATCTAAGACAGATCAAGAACTCAGGGTCTCCTGGTGACTTAATTGCTATACCAGACTGGCTCTCCAAAGTGCTTATTTAAAGATACTTATTATATCTCTGGGCCACTTGTAACATTTTTTTCCTCTGGAGTTTCCTTATAAAACCTGTTATTTATTTGAACTGCCTCCTCATTAATGTAACCAATGAGTATCTGTAAGGCTCTTCAGTAAGCAAGAAGAAGCTCGGGACAACATGGCATCATCACAGATTAATGAATCTTGAATTTTATTTCCAAGAATGTCTTTAGGATCACATATTGGCAGATGCAGTCATAGTCTTGAGAAGGGGATTTAGGACCATGGAAAGAATGGCTCCGTATTTGAAATTATTAGAAGGGAAAAGGCTGTTAATTCACTTAATAAATGTTACTGACCAAAATATAATCCCAAGAAATTTCAATATTTGGGGTTTTCTCCACAAATTTTCACTTGTTGACCATTCATGCTAGTAGAGCAGAAAAAAGGTACATTGACAGATGATTCAATGAGAAGAAAGAAGGTGGAAAAAACTCGAATTAACATTTTGGCATAATGTTTAATCCATAATGTGGTTTCTTTGGTTTTGAGTTTGGCCCAACCAATTGTGGTTTATTCATGAACTGTCATTAAGCAATAGTGAGTAAGCACATTATGTGAACTTAACTGATATCTTGTAAAAGCTCTGGCAAAGCTCACTCCCTTGTTCTGAAGCTTATCCAGCTACCCAGGAAAAATATAATAATATCTAGATGGCACTAGGCCATATCCTAAGATGCTGGAAAATGTATTCAAGGGGAAGTGCCTGGAAATAGAAGTGATATGGTCTGTCTTTGCAGTTTGTGTTTTGCTACTTTAGTTTTTTTTTTAAAAAAAAACATTTTGACTGTATATCTGGCATATGCTTTCTTTTCTTTTGCCCTTTTTCTGTTACACTGGTTTTATCTTGGATTCTATATGTTATATATCTGCATTTGTAATGTGATGCATCATGGTGTCCCTGCTTTTATTTGTCTTGGTAGAGATATTTATTTATTTATTTATTTATTTATTTATTTATACATACATACATACATACATACATACATACATACTTCAATTTATATGCCGCTCCTCTCCGAAGACTCAGGGCAGAGATATGTAGTGCAGATGGATCTTTTACATATTTTATCTACATTTCTTTGAGCATCATTGGGTCTCTGTGAAACAGGTACTTGAAGTTCAAGTCCATCCTCCAAGTTTAGGAGGAAGATTCTTTGTCTTAGGCTTTGATTCTGGAAAAAGAGTGATTTGGGTCCAGCTAGGTATCTTTCTCCAGCAAATTCAAAATTCCTAATTTTCCCACTGGCTCTGAAAGATTAGAATGCCTGGGGTTTGAAGTACAAAACGTAAAGGAAAAAAAAGTTATGAGGCATTATATAGGAAGCATTTTGTTATATGATGGCTGTGTCATGGAGAATGGTAGTTTAAAACTTGTAGCATTAAAACACTCATAATGTGAAAAGAATACTATTGCCATTTCTGCAGTGGTTTAATGCAGCACTCTCCACTCGCTCTCCACTTTCTATGTGGTCAAAACCAGGTTATAAAATGAATGTGTGCATTACGAAGCCCCATCCTATGGCTATTGACATATCCTGCTTTGCAAATGTGCTGTTCATTTCTGGCATAGTGATTGGTTCCTAGTTCTGGCTTTAGTCCCCATCTCTCCTGCACCACCCAACCAGCCAGCATGGAAAATCCTATTTAACAGGGAAATTTAATGGGGAAGGGGCAGATTAAGCATCGTTGAACAAGATAATGTGGCTCACCTTCTGATGACTCCAAGTCATAAGCATGTGTTTAAATAAGGTTTCAAAGTAACTGAATTGAGCCAAACAACCTGTAATTTGGACAGGTATATTTTGATACATGTGGAAATGCTCACTAGGAGAAAAAATATCAGAGGCCTGCTCCTGTGAGATGCTGCTGCTGTCCCTAAATGCTAGCTAAATGAAACAGGACGACCAGTGGGCAAAATATGAATGCAACTCCCAACAGGGGAGCTGGTACATAATCCAGAAAAGTACTTGGTGCACCATGGCAGATGAAATTTAAGGCTCTTCTAATT
The DNA here is from genome assembly GCA_032468215.1 of Stegonotus admiraltiensis. Taxonomy (NCBI): domain Eukaryota; kingdom Metazoa; phylum Chordata; class Lepidosauria; order Squamata; family Colubridae; genus Stegonotus; species Stegonotus admiraltiensis. The sequence goes on from JANHZT010010838.1 coordinate 148,168, forward strand.
CTTCCATGCTTTGAGTAAATATCCCTTCCTATTTTCAGAATGCTGCAAGAAGAAAGATTAAGGCTGGTGCCATTATTTTCAGGGCTTCATATATCTGCTACCCCCTTCCATCCAATATAATATGGCACAGAGTCCATGTGGACAGGTTTTTTAAAAATAAAAAAAAATAGTGATGTCCAGAAGCACTTGGGATCTAGCTAAAAAAGAGTTGGCTGGGAGAGAAATCACTGAGGCTAGCTGATGAGCAGAAAGGAGAGTTTGCATTTCATGGTCTGATAAAGGCATGTTTTTGTCACACCTGCACAGATTTCCTGATCTCAAATTTTGCAAAAATGGCTGGTAAGGTGCTATACATTAAATTGCAAGCAGGGAAAGGGCCACATTTTGAATATTTGTTAATGGAGATAGATGAGAACAGATTTATTCATTTCATTCATTGCTGATGGAACTATGAATTATTGTGGGGAAAATAAGAGGGAGAAGGAATATTAGGTATGTCTGCTGCCTTGATTTACTCATAAAGTAATAAAGGCAGGATAAAAAAACCCTAATAAAATTGTCAAAACATTAGTATTTATCAGATAAACTGAGATAAGTGGAATAATTAAACAGCATAAGAATTCTTTCTAAACTATGGAGTTTATACTTTGCTTTAGACTTCCACTTCTAATGTTTAGCACCATGATTTTGGGATTTCTTATAAGATACTTTTTTAAAAATCAGAAGTGAGGGAATGCAAATTTTGCAGAAATTGTATAAGTTTGTGCTTTCTATAGTATGCTGGATCAAGAGCCCTTTCAGCATTCAATATAAAAGCATTTACTGATATAAGCATGCTGCATTTATACATTATTATACTAACAAAATTTTCCTGACAAGATAGACTATAGTTCTTGTCAGCCCCTGGCCAGCATCATCTTCTCAGATAATGCAGTCAGTATATGTGGAATCCAGAATTGAAAAACCTGCAATACTGCTTTGCCATCACAAGATGGGACTATTAACTTGATCTTAAAGCCTTGAACTGCTAAACATTCAAGCAGCATATATTTCCAGCAGAGTTATGAGCTAATGTGCTTTTGAGAAACACTCTGCTTTTTGGTGGAAAGGGAGGAACATCTTTTTACTGTTTACTTTTATCTGTTTACTACATGGAGTTTTATGCCCTTGTATAATTCCATCCAAGCAGGACGCTTACTAGAGCTAAGAAATGGCCTAGGAAATCAAAGAGAAGATTGAGGTTTGCTACTGCTGAAACCAACCACAAAATCTGAGAGAAAAGAGCATATTAATTTCTTTGCCTTGATTGGGGTTTGTTTTCTCTTTTCTCTTATAAAACCCACTTGGACTTGGCTGGTTGCATGGGCAAGTCTTAGGAATGGAGGGTTTGCAAATGCTCATTTGCTATATGTAAATGTTCAGGTTATTGTTTGTAAAATAAGAGCTTTCACACAGTTGACTGTTTCCTGAGAGAAAGGGCAATGGCCAAGGTTTCCCCAAGGGTACTGCGTTGCTGAGGTTGCTAACAACAACAACAACAGCAACAATTTATTTAATTTGTATGCTGCCTGGCTCCTAGGAATATGGGCGACTCTACAGGTACTGCCAGCAAGCCTGCACTCCCAGCAATTGGCATTTGTCTTTGAGAAATCACCATATGTCTATTAAGAGGAATTTTCAAGCTGTAGTTTTTCCTATAAAAACAGTTATGGGCAACTCAAAGCCTCCTCCACAATGCAACCCCTTTTTTGTATCTGTCCCCCAGCTAGAAATCCTGTTCACTGGATTGCTGAACATCCATTTCCTCTATTTTGAGACAGGAAATACATTAAACTGTTCTGTAAACTCTAGGCTTAGCACACTTTAAAAAAGATAAAGGCCACCCCACCCCCTCAAACAGAAAAATACAGTTAATCCTAGCTACAGTCACATGCATGACATGGCCCTGTCTGACCACCCCCTCTGTGCTGCTGTCCTATTTATCACGTACTTCTGAAAATGACCAAGCCTGCTAGAATAACAGATCAATTCAAGGACTTGCTGTGAACATCAATCAAAGGTTCTCTAATGTATCATCAACAACTATGCACTGGGCATCTAGGAACAATTTGGACAGGTTCACAGAAAAGTGTATTCATCTTTAATGCCTTTGACAATTTTATTAGTGTTAAACTAGCCTTCCCTAGCCTGACACCATCAGATGTATTGGAAAATTCAGGCAGTCTGGCCTCTGGTTGAGAAGGATGGAAGATATATCTGAAGATACCAGGTTAGGGACAGTGGTGGAATTCAATTTTTTTTTTACTACCGCTTCTGTGGGCGTGGCATGGTGGGCGTGGCAGGAGTAAGATAAAGCAAAATCTGCATTCCCTCCCCGTTCCTGGGGGAAGGATATTGCAAAATCTCCATTCCCACCCCGCTCTGGGGCCAGCCAGAGGTGATATTTGCCGGTTCTCTGAACTACTCAAAATTTCTGCTACTGGTTCTCTAGAACCTGTCAGAACTGCTGAATAGCTCCCCTGGTTTGGGGATTAGATACTAGTTTGTGTTTTCCATCCTAGTGTTTATCAGTTGCATTTGCCATCCTCAGTCTTTGTTTTATTTATGTTTATTTTCCCCCCTTTGTTGTTTTACAGTTTATTTCACTTTGTTTGTCCAGAAGGTGCTGCTTTAGAATGTTATGTCCGGTTCAGGCCTCATCCCTCAGCATGAGCTCAACATGGTCCTGGCTTGACAGAGAATGAAACTGTACAAATTGTCATTGACAAAAGGGATGGGTTTTTTCCAGAAATAAAAAGTACCTGGCAACTCCTCTGTCTTTGTCAGAACTACACAGATCTTCTTTTTAGTCTCTGATCAGTCATTTCACATGGTGAAGCTTTATTTAGTAAACTATTCTAAAAACATTCTTCCTGGTTTGATTTGTGAATCAGAGAACATGTTCAGGAATGAAAGGGAAATTCCAGCAAAGGTCCTGATTCTGGCTCTTAATTCAGAGTCAGACTGAAATTAAATCTTGATACTGCCATAACCACAAATCACCCTTGCTCCGTCATCAAAATTAAATGAGCTTAAATAGTTTGATTTTTTAAAAAAGAAAATTGTGTGTGTTTTTTGTTTTTCTTTTCTATTTACATGTCTTTTGTGTGTGAATTAAAGCTGTTAAATCAATTTAAAATCTGCGGGGGGAAAAACCTTGACACACTGCTTGATGCATCTCTTTTTTATAACCTTTCTGGCCAAATGCTTCATTTTTCTTGCTGCTTCCACTTAATTCATCTAAATTATCTGAACTCATTTGCAGACAGCCAATCTGTCATTTCCACAAGTGTTAGCTCCCACTCATCCTCCTAATGGCATGGGAGTGATGAAAGTTGTAGACCAACACAGCTGGAAAATGCCAAAGACTTGAAAAAAATATTAAACAAATGGCTGGCATGGATGTCTTCAGGGGGCAAATTGTGACATATACATCCTGATGCGATACAAAGAATGAGACTTATGCACCTGCATCAGACGTTGTTACATAATTGTGACATTGGTGTGATGACATCATGGCACATGTGTCATCATTTTGATTATTATAGATGCCTTTTATGTGTGGTACTTATTTTATTTGTTTACAGTCCAAAACCAAGTCACAGAATTTAAAGCAGGGGTCAGCAACCTGCGGCTCTGGAGCCACATGTGGCTCTTTCATCCCTCTGCTGTGGCTCCCTGCTGCTCAAAATATGCGTCACAACCGCCAATGTGTGACACCTGCCAGCAATGATTCATTTTTGACTCCCAGTAAGCCAACCATGGATAAATCCAAGAAAAGAAAAGTTTCAGAAGAAAACAGAACATTTAATTCAACTACATATGCTAGTTTTGTGGCCGCTCAGGAAATAGTCAGGCACGGGAAGGGTTTTGTGGCTCCGGTGTTTTCTTTAGAAAACGGGTCCAAATGGCTCTGTGAGTGTTTAAGGTTGCCGACCCTTGATTTAAAGAAACAGCCGGTATGTACTGTTAGTTATACATGATACCTTATAGCATTTCCAAGTATTAAAAAGGCAATCTTTAAAGGCCATATTAGATATAGCAAAGGAGGAAACAATTTCCTTTTTTTTTGACCTTATCCAGATTTGAATTAAGCCCATTTCACTCACTGCTCCAGTGAAAGACAGGGGGAAACAGCCCCCTCTGAAACTCGTGATGTGTTTAGCAGAAACAAGGCTAGTTATTCTTCAGAATCTGGCCTCTAATTCAGATGTGAAAGAGACAGACATTTCTGATGGATGTGCATGTGCATATGAATAGCCTTTATAAGTCTCCACAGAACGATTAAGAGAGGCCCAGCCAATAGCAATGGAGGTGAACTACAAGCAGCTGCATTTTATCAAAACATTATTTTCTCCTGTAAGAAAGAATTGCATGACTTATTAGGATGGGTTCTTGAGTACCCCACTCTAAAACAGCCTTGGAGTGCGGAATGAGGAACCAGTTAGTCCTGACCTATACCTCCCAGCAGCCTCAGCATGGGCAATAGTGAAAGATGATGGGAGTTGCTGTTCAACAGAGTCGGGAAGACCTTCCACGGAGATTAATTTGATGGAATTGCTATGGCATATTGCTGTAGATTTCTCCCTCAGCCAAATAGCTGTATTTCTTAGTAAGTGGCCAGCAAGCCCTGCCCTGTCTCCTCCCATCTCTAGTAACTACAGTAGCCGCCAGTATCATAGCTGTGGCTCCTTCTCCACTGCTGTCATCTGGGTCCCAGCTGCTCCCAGTTTGGTGAACTAGCAACTGCCTTTCCCTTAGTTGTCTGATGAATCACTAATGATAGCACCAGCCTCCACCATTCATGACTATATTGGCTTCAAGAAGAGATGATGTAGGGCCAACCCTAGACACGCTGGGACCTGAGAGAAATCCAACTGGCACATTGCTCCTGGCTAATGAACACAAGGCACGTGACCACGCTCTCCAGTGGCTCTTGAACATTTTTGTGAGCCTTGCAGTGGACTGAGCCCATCCATGGGTGCAATCACATGGTAGAACTCAAAACCTGGTTGTTCTGGCTGGAACACTTCTTAGCCTAACTTGCCCAATTCTTTGATATAGTTCCTGTGTTTTGAAATGAGCTGGCAGAGTGTAACCTTTGATTCAAAGCCAGAACGTTCAACAATTGAAAACCCTGGCTCAGTAGAAGCACTGAATGTTTGAGGGCTTTGCCAACAAAGAAGTCAAACTGTTTGACTTGGAGGCACAGTATTTTTCTTCTAGGCAAAGACATTTCCTGATCATTTGCATCAGGTGCTGCCACATCGACGTTGGCAGCTCTCCACTCATGATTCATTCTTTCCCCATCCCCCTTTTTCACCCCACTGAGCAATGGAGCAGCCACCAAGCAGGCTAGAATAGGAAGTAGTCCAGTCATATTATGAAATGAAGCAATTAGTGAAACAGAAAGGAAACTTTGGCGGCTTGCTGTTTTTTGACCTCTTGCAACATGCAGCTAATGGGACTGAACGCCAGCATGCCTGGTAAGGTCTATGAAGTGAAGAAATTGCCTTTGACCTGCATAATTCCTCCTCCCTACCTACAACATTTAGCATTGCTTTGAGGCAGTGGTGAAATGCAAATTTTTTTGCTACTGGTTCTGTGGCATGGCTTGGTGGGCGTGGTCAATTTTCTTTCTTTAACTTTTTAAAAGCAATTTTTTACTACCCATTCGGGTGAATAGGTACTAAAAAAAATGCTTTAAAAAAGTAAAAAAAAGGTTCCGAGAATCGCGTGGCACAGCTGTGATTGTTGGAACCTTTTTTTTTTTTACTTTTTTTAAGCATTTTTTACTACCGGTTTGCCCGAACCAATAGTTTTTATCACTACTGGTTCACCCGAACTGGAGCGAACCGGTAGCATTTCACCCCTGCTTTGAGGTGACCGATCTGCAAGATCTACTTTATTGTGGTTGCTTGAAAGAGCAAGGAAATACTATACAGAACTGAGATCCCTAAATGGGAAGGTTTGGCTTTGTTAGTAAAACTGACATATTTATTGAATGCACTCATTCGGATGCTTGGAATTGTTTTAGTGATACATCATTAAAATCTAACAACAAAACGTCCAATAAGAATTAAAAGTGAGCAGGGAGGATGGCAAAAGCTATATGCATGCTGGTGAGTTCAAATATAAATTATATATAAAATATAAAACAAGACACAGCCCAAACTATAACAGCCATAACAATTAACAGGAAACCACAACAGGGCCCTCACAAATACATTAACCCACATCTGAGACCAGAGTCAGATCTTAAGGGGTTTCTAGAACCCAAGGAGAGAAGGTACCATCCATATCTCTGGGTGTGTGTGTGCGCTATATCCAGAGGGCAGGAGCCATGACAAGAACGCACCCTCCTTGGTCCTACATAATGACAACATTTAATAGTAGAAGGGACATGGAGGGCACCCATTCTGCCAGAATGTTCTACACAGGCTGAAACAATTGGAGATAGGCAGTCCTTAGGTTCTGTTATTATATCCAAACTTAATAAAACCAGCTTTAGCCTTCCTGGGACATTGATATCTTAGTGTGATCAACCTTAGAGGGGTTGACCAGGAAAGAACAGAATTTTGCCAGCAACAGTTTCCTTCCTTCCTTCCTTCCTTCCTTCCTTCCTTCCTTCCTTCCTTCCTTCCTTCCTTCCTTC
>JANHZT010010838.1:160358-171751 GCA_032468215.1 Stegonotus admiraltiensis
CTGAAGAATTCTGGAAATTGAAGTCCACAAGTCATAAAGTTGCCAAGGGTGGAGATCCCTGTTATAAGGGATGCACTTTCCAGTATTGTATAAAAAGGAGTCCCTTGGTGAGGGGTAGGAGGAACAGGAAGTAGTATGTGTGTGTGTGGGGGGGGCTGTCCTTGAATATTTTATACTCCTAGGTTGGCTATATTTTCCTACCTATCATCAGAAGGTGGGAAAACATGGTCTTCTGGATGTTGGTGGTGTACAATTCTTAGTAATCTTAGCTGGTGGTGCAGCCAATGATGGAGAATACTTCTATTCATATCATAAATACTATGTTTATTATATTTAAACTGCCTGTAACAATTATTTATTATAGTTGGTTTTCACTGTTCAGTGCTTTGAACAGTGGAATGCAATGGTCTAAAAATAAAATAAGCAAATAAAGAAAAAGGATCATCTGTTAGACCACTAATTCCTCCCTCCTTTCCTTATTGCTTTTCCATATGAGTGTATCTAATGTGCACAAGGAGAAAAATGCACAAGGGCCCAATTTAGAAGCAAACGTTTTAATACACGCATATATCCATTAAGAGGGACAGTTTGTGTGTGTGTGTGTGCATTAAAAAAAATTAATGTTTCCACAGGCAAGTTTCTGCAGGGATAAAGGCTGTACCGTTTAGTGTATGTGCCAAAGAGAGACTGAAACATGGTGGTATGAATGATGGATGCTACTCGCTGCATTTGCTAGGGTAAAGTTTGCTCCACAGACCAGCCCAGGGATTTCCAACTCTTCAGCCTATATTATAGACAGAATGTATACCATACATTGTAAATAGTCTTTTAACTGTTTGAAATCATGGGTGATTGCACAGAAGCTTAGAAATTTATTATGATTAGGTTAGTTGGCATACCACAAGATCTTTCCATGCCCTCTCCATCCCTACATTTTGCTACACTGTCACCTCTGTCACCTCACCATAAAGAGCCCCTCTGACTGCGGGTTTGCTGCACTCGAGAGTGTGGCATGCTATTCCTGTTAAAGGCATATCTACAAAGTGGCCACCTGCAAGTGTGGTAGCTTTGTTTCCAGACTTTCTGTATTTAATTTATACCTCCCCACTTAATATTGTACATTTCAAAACAACATAAGTGCGCTCCCTCCTGTTTTTCCAACAAAAATAATCCAGTGAAGTAGGCTGGGCTGAGGGAGAGTAATTGGTCCAAGGTCATCCAATGGCTCCCATCCCTAAGAGGGGACTTAGAACTTGTGGTCCAGATTTAACCACTATTCAGTATTAGGGTGATTGTCAGTAAACCAGCATATGAAGGAACTGCTATAGTTCATTATGTGGATGGAATAGGAAAACAATGAGCCACAGAGATGTTTAGCATAGAATGAATGTATAGGTATATTTCAATTTGGGCATAGATTAAAACAGATAGGGAAATATTTCATTTTCTCTCAGACTTGATTTTTATAATTTTGTCAGCTCCGATTCTTGGTTTTTGCAGATTGGTCAAGTCTGATTTGTCAAACTTGAGGAGATTTTCCAAGTTTCCATCAAAAACTGAACGTAGCATGGTAAACATTTATCCAATTTTGGTTGCATTTGGTTGATGATTTTGCCTAATGTTACATAGCTTCTGCAAACAAACTTTCTTAATATGATAAATTTGCGTACATCATTTTCATGATATATATGCATAAATGAGTATGTACAAACTTGTGGCACCACAAAATTTGAAAAAGTGCATTTTTAAAACAGTAATTCAGAAATGTACAAAATTCAAATGGTAAGGAAATCTTGGTATATTGGTTCAAAACATACACAAAACACAAATTGTTCAATTTGTAATGTATGTATAGCAACTCAACTAATCAGGGATTGGGGATGGAGATAATAGCAAAGGATGGCTAATTTAAGGTAACCAATATTACTTATGAGGATGTATACAAACACACAAATACATACACATCCATTTTGCTCTACTAAAACAAGTTTTTATAGCTTTTGGAAGCCCTACAAGACCTTGAAAAATCTACCAGCAGAAACAACAGTGAATTAAATGGTCACAGCCTGAGCAATACTTGTTTTCTGTCACCTTAAATTCTTGATAATATTAAATCAGCAAGCAATTTTGCTTGTATTTTCCCTTTCAAGATCACCTGCAATCAATGGGAACGTGATTGTTACTGATAAGAAGTGAATGGAGTCAGTTGCTTGGGAGGAGTCTGCCTCCCAATAAAGGAGGAACTGATCAGTCTCTGATGGAAAGCAGCCAAAGGTCTTACCCCAGATTTGAACACACAAAAGGAGTGAAAGAGAGAAGGCAAGTACAAACTCTAGCCAAGGGAAGAGAGAGCCAGACATCTGGTGTATAGCATCCCTTCATGCATACAGAAATGTGACAGCAGAGCTCCTTCTTGCCAAAGATGGGCATTAGGCCATGCCCCTTCACCTAAAGACAAATAGGCTTAGACACCAGCCTAAGTGTAGATATGGGTGGCATTTACATCACTGTATATTGATGTCAATGCAGGCATCAGGAATACCTCACAGAGAGGCTATGTCACATATCCACATCAACTGGCACTCCCATATTAACAATTACACACACACATACATAAACAGCAAAAACTTGGTGATACTTCATGACTGACAAGCAGCATAAACATACATGGTTTCATAGTTTAAGATTTGACATACATTGGAGTCCTATTTGAACTTAATGGGATTTACTTTAGAGCAGGCAGGCCAACAATGTACTTATGGTGGGGGGGAGAGAATGAATGATGGACTTATTATCCTACTTTATTTAAACAATTCCTCATATAATTTGCTTAACTGCTAAAGGTATATCGACAGGAAAGTAACTCATAGTTTCTTGGTACTCTACCCCTGCACATTTTCCTTGCCTTTCCTATACCTATTGTTTGTAACATCTCCTTGTTTAGGAATCATTTGCGGTTACAATAGTGATTAGGATTAATTCTTGCATTTATGACCTTTGCAAAGGAAAGCTGCAGTAAGATCATGAGCACATTTGCAGTTTCACTTAGCAATGGCTTCACTTAGTGACCAACTGCTGGTCCCAATTGTGGTTGCTAAATGAGCTGTATGCAGGAACTCACTCCTCCAGAACATGGCTGTATCATGGAGCAAAGAAAGTGTAGGTGGCAGGTTCTTTAAAATACCTCTAGAACTTTGGACTGCACTGCCTCTGCCCGAGGAGGGAAATGATTCCCACGCCTGCATCTCATTCTGATTCATAAAAACATCCTCCTCTCACCCTCCTATGGCATGTTCCTACACATCATGCTGGGTGAATCACAGTTCCAGGCTGGAACCAGCTATGCAAGCAGGAAACACCCACTTCTGGCTTTCTCCTTGAAGGCATTGCCACCTTTCCTGCTTTTCATCGCTTCTCTCTTAGAGATGCCCCAACCTCAGAAATCCACTCCCTGCAAGCCCCCCAGCACTCCTTTGTTCACACATTACAGCTCGATTGTTGTTGTTGTCATTGGGATAGAAGCTAGAAAGCCTCTGTGGTAGACTGGAATTTCAGGTTGGGACAGGGATACTTAAGATAGGACTGCATTTGTGCACAAACCTAACTTCTCCACACAAATGCTTAGGGCTGATGATAATTCTGACGCAAACTTTTCTCTCAGAATTAGTGTCCTTGGGGGGGCAGGTTGGGGGATCAGGGGAATGACTAGATGTTGCTGCCAAATGCAGCTCTAGGTCAGTCTTCCACATCACAGTTTCTTTCAAAAGGGATGAACCATGGGTTGGTCATACAATTTCAACATGAATTGCCAGCAAATCCTGTTGCCACCATCAGATTACCTCTATTGCCAGTGGGCTGGAACCTGGGGACTTGATCCTGATGACACAGCCATATTTGTTTCTAAAGGTGCTTCAACTTAGTCCACTACTGCATAATCTGAGAAGGGATGTCCAGAATGTTAAACTGAGGCCTCTTTGAGCTCCATTCTCCAAAAGCACACTAGGAACTGACAAGGACTTTTGATAAGATGTTCCCTAAGCATGTAATGTCTCAGCAGTGCTTTTGTTCCCTGAGGTACTGTCCTAATATGAGCTTTGGTTTACTCAGTTCATTGAGGCAGCTATATGTCAAACTGGGAGTATGTTAAACTAAACCTATAGTGTAATGGGGCTTATGTTTGTGTAGGCATCCATGCAATTGCATAAAGAAACTTTGGGAGATTTTAGGAACCCATGTCCTGTCAATGCCTCTTAAACAGTACATGTAGTCCTTGATTTACAACCTCAATTGAGCCCAAAATTTCTTTTGTTAAGTGAGTTTTGCCCCATTTTGTGACTGTTTTTGCCACAGTTGTTAAGTGAATCACTGCAGTTCTTAAGTCAGTAATATGGTTGTTAAGTGAATCTGGCTTCCCCATTGATTCTGCTTGTCAGAAGGTCACAAATGCAACCATCATAAATATGAGTCAGTTGCCAAGTGTCTGAATTTTCATCACATGACCATGGAGATGCTGCAATGGTTGTAAGTGTGAAAAACTTGTCATAAGTCACTTTTTCAGTACTGTTGTAACTTTGAACGGCCACTAAATGACCTGTTATTAAGTCAAGGACTACCTGAATGTGGTACAAGGGTATTGATCCTGGAAAGTTTTCCTCTAGTAGACCCATAGAGCTGCAAGACAAAGTCAAAACCTATGAAAATGGTGGTTCCAAAATTGCTGGTCTGATTATTATTAATTTTTTTTGCCTTTTGTTTGGTTATAAATATTTAATGTTCCTGAATTTTATTGCATTATAGAAAGAGAGAAGCTGGTCTTCCTCACATTTTTTTAAAAAAGGCTTAGAGTAGATAAGTGCTCCTGTTTGAATAGTATAAATTCCATTCATTTCAATCATGCTTCTGCAGGCAAACTTCCTCCGGACTGCATCTTAATAAATTAAGAAGTTGGCATTTGCCTGTAGGATCTCTGGCCAAACCAGGGCATGTCAATAGTACCTAAACTGCCTATCTGCAAGATGGATTAAAATCTGTCCATATTAAAACTTTTTTCTTTGACTCCTGAAGGAAGATCAAAAGGATTAATGACTAATAACGTAACAGTGATAATGACATCATCACTGATAATGACATCCATACTGAAAACATAAAATAACAGCGATCATACATTGATGAGGGTTTTTTTTTCCACCAAGAATTCTAGGATATGCCAGTCTTATTTCAGCAACTTTTAAGTGAAAGAATAAAACAGAAATCTTCCCTCTCTCATTTAAAACATTGTTTTTTTTTAAGTCTATTCATACTTATTACAAGGGAGCAGTGTGGGTGAACACAAGCCTACAGATCCAGATTGCTTGTGCATGTGATGTTTTCAGAAAAATATCCCCTTAATTGCTCGTATGATTATATCTCAGTGTAGCTTCAAAAAGACAAGGCTAAGGAAGGAAATCGGAAACCTACTTCAGGATAGGAAAGGGAAGGGGTGGCTACTGAAAGGTGGAGAAATGCTTTGTTATTGCTTTTGAAAACATTTTTAAAGCCAGATGTGAATCGTGTCGTAAATGCATTCTGTTCAGTGAAAAAATATGAAAAACTAAAAGAACAAATTTAGTAGGGATTATGATAATTTTGCAATTATTTCTCTTCACTTTTCACAAAAGCTCATTATGCATTTTTGTGCATTTATTTAATCAATATGTATAACCTTTGCCATTTAAAAAAAAACAAATTTCAAAACTTGTTTGGCTTTCAGGCTACAGCAGAGGAGGAAGATGATTTTTAAAAAAATGATAAAAGTGTCTTGGCAAGGATGAAGAGAATATATATTTTGGCATCTGTGATGTCATAGACATTAGCAGATATGTGCCCAAAAATACTTACATACATCTTTGGAACCAGCCTTTGCATTCCCCTCAGAAATTAAAGAGTAAAAAGTAAAGTAAAGAAAATATTTCATATTTTCAGCAGCAGAAGTATAATCAAAATACTCTCTGTGCTTCTAAAGATATGATTGTCTTCAACTTCAGTCACTATAGGTAGTCCTTGACTTACGACTGCAATTGAGTCCAAAATTTCTGTTACTAAGCAAGACAGTTAAGTCAACTTTGCTCCATTTTATGACCTTTTTTGCCACAGATATTAAATGAATACCTGTAGTTGTTAAGTTAGTAACATGGTTGTTAAGTGAATCTGGCTTCCCCATTGACTTTGCTTATCAGAAGGTGATCACGTGACCACAGTACATCGCCACAATCAAAAATATGAGTCAGTTGCCAAGCATCCAAATTTTTATCCCGTGACTCTGGGGATGCTGCAACGGTTGTGTGAAAAAAGGTTGTAAGTCACTTTTTTTCAGTGCTGTTTTAACTTTGAATGGTTGTAAGTCAAGGACTACCTCTAGACAGGTAACCCAGGGTTCAAGGGGTTGGGATTATGAACCCTTGTAATCTTGTGTGCCTCAAACTGAAGATTGGTTTAAATCAACTAAGCTTGCAAACGGCCTAACTGATTCAAGCAACCAATTGCTTTCCAGGGAAGAGTAGGTGGATGATTTGTGCAAAGAGGAGAATGAATGGCTCGGAGATGCAGGTTAAAAAAAAATTGTGGGTCTATACACAGGCAAGGGCAACTTTTAGAAAAGAGGAGAATCGTACCAAATCAGAGTCTTGGTAGCTCAGCAGCTACCCGGCCTCCCCACTTCATGTCACTCAACCATTCAGCAGCCAATCACTCTGTCTCACACACACTCCTAACATAAAATCATAATACTGTGCAGGTCTTAGTGAACAAATGGATACCTCCATGTAAGTCCAAGGCAGGTTGATTTGACCACCAAGATATTCATCAGGTTTGTACCGCTTTCTTGGGTCCAATCCCACCCACCATTCTTTGCCATTGCTTGGGTGCACCACAGTTCCTTTCTTGGTGTCTTTTTCACACAAATGTGGAATGTTCCTTCATGAAAGATAAAGTGGGAAGATCCTGTTTTGGAGTGCACCGCTCCAGGGAACTGGAACTGCGGAGAGGGATCATGCAACGCTCTGCTGGCTTTCCCTGTCCCATCATCCCCCAGCAACAAAGCACCCTTAGAAACTCCTTCCTCATGTCTTTGCTGCGGAGGGTATAAATGAGGGGGTTAATGGCTGAATTGAGGGTAGCAAAGGCAAAGAAATACTTTGACTGGTAAAGGATAGGACAAGACTTCCTAGCACATGAAGTGTCTATCAGGAAAATGATGAAGGCAGGCAGCCAGCAGATGATGAAGGCCCCCAGGACACAGGTAACTGTCCTGAGCAAGGCCATTGTCTGGGAGCTGGCTATCTCAGCATGGCTGGAGCGGACAATGCGGTAGATCCGGACATAGAGGACCACAATGGAGAAAAGGATGGCAGTGAAAATGGTAACCACAAAGACAATGTAGCTTTTAGAGTAAAGGGGCAGAACAGTGGAGCACGTCTCGAGATTAGACATGCAGTTCCAGCCAAGGATGGGTAGCCCCCCAATGGTGGCTGAGATGACCCAGCAGGCCCCAATCAGCATCATCATCCTGCAGTTCTTGTCACTAGTGTAGACCTTCATCTTGGTGATAGCCACGTGTCGTTCAATCGCAATGGCTAACAAGCTGAAGACTGAAGCAGCCAGGGTGGTAAAAGCAGTGCCTTCTCGCACAAACCACTGTATCGGAGTGAGGCGAAAGGTGGCTGGGCCCGAGAGCACGATGTTGGCTATGAAAGCCGAGCCAGCCATGAGGTCCGAAAAAGCCAAGTTGCCAATGAAGATGAACATGGCAGAGTGGAATTTCTTGTTCCTCCAGACGGATATGAGCACCAGCAGGTTCTCCAGGATAATGAAACAACAGAGCACGATGGTGAGAGTGGCAATGAGAGTCAGTGGAGACTCATCTTTCTCCAGCTTATCCTTAGTATAGTTGTAGTGCTGGAAGATTTTGTCCTTGCTGAAGTAGTACTTGTAGACGTTTCCCATGGCTGGTTATCGAGGTGCCTCCCTGGGGAGGTCTCTCTCAGAGGACATTTGGATAAGAGTCCACCAGAAATGAGTTTATTTGGAACAGAAGAACTGAGGACCAACTAGGTGAAATCTGAAGACAAAAAAGACATACAAATCAGGCTATTGCTTAAAACAGCAGGTGAAAAACCAACGTACAACAGGTGAGGGAATAGAGGCATTAAATATGCTCATCTCACTTCATCAACATGGCCATCATTTGAAGAGATCTCCCTGTAAAATAATCCAGCCCCCCCGCCCCCAATGCTCAGATTTCATCTTTTGTTTTTAAAGCAATATTTTGAATTAGTGGAGATGTTTGAGGTAGTTGCTAGCCGGTTCCTCAGCTGAAAAACCTGAGCCTTGCTTCCTACATTCTGGCTACTTAACATGGACATCTCCAAAAAAATGGCCTCATTTATATGACATTGCTTGTTTTATGGGAAATGGCTGTATGGTTGGACCAAATTCATCATGTTTGAGTATACATAATTAAGTTCTTTGCTGATTTGTGCTGACGAGCTTAGGGAGGCGTAAACCTGACAATTTCAGTCCACTTTTACATTTCAGTTTATCCTGTTTCTGCATCTTTAAAAAAAAAGCTAAATGAAAGAATATATTTTACATAAGTATCTTTGCATATTCAATTTTCCTAATTTGCAGTCTGGAAGAAAAACATTTTCTTCTGTAGAAATATTCAACAGTACATTTTATTTTCATCAAGATCCATATTTTCATGTACATTTCTTCCTAGTACATGCAGTTTTGTACGCCATATTTTTTTGTAGAGAACTAAATGGCAATAGTTTGAAACTATGAATTTTTAGGGACAGCAGCATTTTGTTTCATGCAAAGTCCAGGATGATGTATAAAGCTTAGGTCCTAGCTACTACAGGGGCTATCTCCTTCCCCATAGGTCACCCTCCCACTCTGAGAGTGCCTATTGCAGGTCCTAGCAGATATACTGATCATAGACAGCTCATTCTACTTTTTTCAGGAAGGGTGCATGTTGTCGTTGAACTTGTTATTGGAGCTGAAGAAAATGTCTTATTAAGTTTTAGAGGCAGTTAGACAGTAGTGGGTTCCACTTACCTTCGCTACTGGTTTGGAACTGTGAGCGCGTGCTCGCAAGTGCTCACTTCGCTCGTGCACAGAGCGTCTGTGATGACGTCTGGACGGAGCTTCCCGCCACCGCCACTACCGGTTTGCCCGAACCAGGGCGAACCAATAGAAACCACCCACTGGAGTTAGAAAACATTCACAGAGGCCTTTTAACGCATTAGTGTTTTAATGTCAAAATCATGGTGTTGGTATGTTACTTGTTTTATTGATTTTTACAAGAGTCTGGATCTCAGGCCTACACAAGAAAATCATTTTATTTCTGTGGGCCCTATTCTAATTCTGTGGTCATTAATAACTGGAAGGCAAAACTTCTTGGTCTACCTTAAATTTCAAGGCAGCAGGTACGTTCAGAATCTGACCATCTACTCTGTCACCTCTTTAGTTGATGCCTTGCAACAGGCTCTCTCTCAAAATGACAAATTCTGAGCGATTCCAACTGAAAGATCAACAGGCAAACATATCACTTCTGTTCCTAGGATTGAGAACTGATATGTTTCTGGTGTCTCCGAAAGCGCATTGAATAGGTTTTTTTCCTCCCCTGGGGGGAAAAAAGTCCCACCAATCCTACAAAAGACTTAAGGATGAAATGTGTACATATGATTGGGAGCTTTCGCACTCTAACAGCAAGCATCTTGTTAAAGAACCACAGTACAGAAACATCCCTCTGGACAGGCATCACAGTATATACATTTAAATACATCAGCTCTTGGATCAGCCTTTGCTCCAGACACCCATGTTGGATGGGTATTCTCACAGTGATAGTCCCAATAAATCTGGGGAAGGTTGCCATAGAAAATGCAAATGCTAGCATTGCTCACTGCTCTTTAAAAACATTTGTCTTGGCCAAAAGAGAAAGGAAACTACCACTCTGTTGATCCTTATTCACTGCCACTCCATGACTCCACTGTAATTCTTGCCTTATCTAGGGCTCAGGCACAGCCTCCCTTGCTGAAGCCTCCAAGGTTGTATTTCAGGTACCCCTTTGTGTCCCATCCACGTCATAATGGTCTGAGGGTTTTTTTGGCTGGGTCATAAAGTTCATTGTGCTTATAATTCCAGATTATAAGCACAATGGTTATAGGCGTTACTAGGCGTTACTATACCAGCACAGGTACTTCATTAAGCACTGCGCACAAATGGTCCAATAACCATGGGAATCCCTGAACTTGGCTAGATGCAAATCTCTCCCCAGAAATACCCGATCTTCCTCCTCCAGCACTGGAGAAATCAGGTCCAGGGGGCTTTGCACATATTTGTTTAAAAGGCTCAGACAACTTGATATTTGAGAAATACAGAACAAAGCTTGAGAGATATGGAAAAATGTCAAAGTAAGATAAAGTCTTCCGTGAATCAAGTTCAACTTCCAGTGACAACAATATACACGAGATTTGCTATTACTGCCTTCTGGGGAATCTTTCTTTTTTTAACTTCCCAATGTAGCCGACAGCCTTGATAGTCTATTCAAGAACTAATCAGGTTCTGATATTGTGCAGCTTTTCTGAGATCAATCAAGGTCGGCTACATGCTGCCATCTGCTGTGAGAAAGTCAGGGGAGTTAGAACTGTTGATCAGTCACTACCTAACTGCTTCATGCCTATTATCTATGGAATCATCCTTGCAGTGGTGTTGCAAGGTAGGTCAGTGTTATTATTTCCACATTAGGCCAACTATGAGAGAAATGTGGGTTAACTAAGGACACGGCTGTGGTGTGACTGGCACTACAAACTTCCTGTTCAAAACATCAGTCTCTTTGGGAAGATTTGCATCTGCTGGCTAGAGGGCAGAAGGAGAACAGGTGTCCTGCTATGGCAGCAAGCTGCTGTACCACCCCTTCCTTTCTCATGTGCATGTCAATTATGATTCCTTATTCAGACAGCAAGTCCTTCCATGCATAGGAGGGATGGGAGAGGGATCTGTTTTTCAGGCCATACCAGCTTTAAGAATACATTTCAGGCCGAAAAAGCCTCTTCTCTACAGAGCTGCTTTGAAACATACACCCTCAGTGATTTGTCTAGCCATTGGGGCATATTACCAGAACTGCTTCAGTAGCTATCTGACTTTCTCATCACAAATTGTCCAATGACCATTCCTTTCCATTCCACTTCTGTGTTTGTTTACTCCAAACATAGCAATAATTAAAGATTCACTGGCATCTTTTGGAAAATCTATCAGGGTGAAGGGCACTAATGATCAATTTATTTATTTATTTATTTATTTAGTTTTTTATACCGCCCTTCTCCCGAAGGACTCAGGGCGGTGAACAGTCAAAA
>JANHZT010010838.1:186723-197878 GCA_032468215.1 Stegonotus admiraltiensis
AGAGAGAGAGAGAGAGAGAGAGAGAGAGAGAGAGAGAGAGAGAGAGAGAGAGAGAGAGAGAGAGAGAGAAAGAGAGAAATAATATTGAGCTGTGTCTTGTAGAAACCCGAGTTCTGTGACTTTGTGGAAATAAGAAAAATGAGCAAGAATATAGCAACAGGCAAAAATCCAGCTTATCAAGAAACCCAGTTTTTATAGAATAGCAACTACAGGAGAAACCAGTTTGTACCTCCTCTGACTGGAGATATATTCCAATTGAGTGGGCAATGCCTACTGAAATCTCCAAAGCCAGAGGGATAGCTACAAAGGGCCAGAGTAGTAAAACAGGAATCGTGCAAATGTTCTCAGGCTGCATCATATAGGAAGGTCACAGAATCCAGATTTTCAGGATTTAAAAAAGAAAACCCACAACTGAACCCAAACAGGTTTTTAATTATATATATGAAACACTCAGAATACAGAAAAAAGCATTTCATAAACATCTGATATTTGGAGGCTATAATTCTGGCATAAAGGGCCAACGAGAATCACATGCAACCCTTCAGAAACTGAGTAAATTTCCTCAAGCAGCTCACAGGAATCACTGTGCTAGCTACCCTGAGATACATAGCAAGGCAGTCTTGTAGCCTCTAGAATTATCTCTGTATAACAGATTCAAATCTGATTTAAAGGCTGCATTTAGAATTGGAAACTTTCCTACCCTTGGGCAGCCCCAGTCTGTCCTGTGCTAAATAAACACAAGAAATGCTTGAATTTAGGAGTTCAGTATTTTGTACTTAAGTTAGCAATGCCTGCTCTGTATTACTTTATTGTGATGCAGAGCAGGCGTCAATGAAAAGCAAGATCTGAGTTGCAGAAGCTGGTGAGGCTTGGACACTGGCTGCCCATCCCACAAAATTGGCAAAATTGGCAGAAGGCCAGGAGTCCCAATGGAATTCCCAAGAAGGTCAAGGGAGGCTGAAGGGAACTCCCAGCGTGCCTTCTTGCTTCTTACAACTTTGGACAACCAGTCAACATCTCGTCTTCAAATCAGAATCTAACCCAAAAGAAGGCAATCCTGAATTTAAGACTCCAGCCCCCAAAACTAGGAAGAGAAGGCAGAAGAAAACCATCACCAGCCTCTATTACTGTAGCCAGTACGTCTAAAGACAATCTTCTCCTTTTATACAGATAAATTATCAGAGAAACAAAATATTCTTTTTAGGTAAGTGAAGTATTGTTCTGCATGAAACATTTCATAGCGAAGTTGTTCTTGGCTTCTAGCATGCTATGGCACATTTCACAACTTCACTTCAATAGGGGCTACAGGGGAAGGAATGTCCATGGGCTTCACCCATGTAAGTTCTGGCCTTGAATTCACTCTTCCAAGGTAAGAAAGATAGACAAGGACTCTTTGACCTTGCTCTTTCCTAGAGAGGACATATGAGGAACAGCTCAGCCAGCACCACCATTTGGAGGTTACTCATTGCAAGTGTCATAAAAAGGCCACCAATTGCCTGTCGTTCACCATTTAATTAGTATTACATTTTGATATGCTGGTCTATGACCATAATAAAGATTTGATTTGATGTTCAGTGAAGGAGAGGACTTTAAATTTTAAGCTTCAAATTAACTCAAATTCTAAGCATCCTGAAGTCCTGAAGTGACCACGAGTTAGCCAGCCACTCAGCAGCGGCCAAAGGCTCGTTATCTCCCAGCTGCCAGCAATCATTTTGGCATTTTTCTTTTCACGTGCACCTCAGTTTCTTGCTCCACGTTGCCCATACATTTGGCTTGCAGAAGTCAGCCAGCCGCCACTTTAACTAGAAAACAAAGATGTCTTACTGGAAAAAGGCGGCTTTATGAAAACATGTTGCTGCTCCATGGGGGGAGAGGACTGTTGAGTCCCTCCAGGCTGAATGGCACTCTGCTCATAAAGAATGCTCTCCTTTCAACAGGCGCATGCCGGCTCCAATAAAGCCATGAAGGATATTAGCTCTTCCAGAGTTCTTTAGGCAGAATTGTCTTGTGAATGAGAGGTTTTGTTTGAAAAAAGTGCAAGACTGGTCTACAAAGCACTCCATTGTTTAGAACTGGAGCCTTATGAGTTCAGCATGCCTACTGATTTTTCCTTTTACTCAGGAAACAAGAAAGGAAAATAAGTAAATGAGCCAAGCATCACAAGGCAAACCCAGGGCTCATGACTTTAAGTTCGCTTCAAAGGAGCCATATGAGCAAAAAAGGGGGCCAGGAAAAAATTGATTAAGGGTGGTGAATACTTCCCTTCACTGTCACTTTTCCAGGTCATCTTCTTCCAACCATTTTAGCTCATTTTTCCACAAGCTGGATGCCAAAATTATCAATAAATGTTAACTGGGTGAAAAACAACATAGGGAAGGGTTTTGAACGGGTAAGTGAATGACTCCTCCTTCCCCAGTATATGCCTTTCAAGTTTAAAATAAAACGTCCAAATCAGGCAATCATATGTCAGATTTTTTTTTAAAAAGTGCCAAGAACTAAACCTGATTGCTTTCCTCTCTGTTTTGCTTTTTGCTTTTTTAAAAACAACCTAGAGTTTGTTTAGGATCAAGAGAGAGGCTTTCCTGAGTGAAAGTGTTCAAGTGCTTGCAGCTTTTTCCAATTTACTCATATTTTCAGGAGTTATCGTAACACTGTGGAACCTGTCAATATTATTTCTGTTTTGCAGGCTAGAGGGTACAGGAGTGGGTGTTGGGGTGTAGACTGAAGCTGACACAGTGTGTTTTTCTAAAGTAACTGAATGAGTTTATGACTGGCAGGTTTTTAAAGGAAGGAGTTGTCAGATCACGCAATGCACCTTATCATTTCTTTATAAACTTCTATGCAATGTGAGTCGCAAAAGGCCTGAGTAAGAACTGGATCACTGAACAATGGGAAATGAATAAATTCTTCTTGTTCCTGCCACACCTACTGTATTCTCTATAAAGTCTAGCCAAAAGTAATAGATTCTCAAGTTTCACTCATGGATAAATAAGCCGTCCCATCCAAAGATGCTAATGAGTTAACAGTCCCAGACCATCACAGAGAGAAGAAAACAACTGAGTATCAAGAGCTACAGAAATGGAGTGGCATAGCCACTAAATTGGAACTTAAGGCTGTTAAGTTTTGAATCACCATTTCTTAGCGATATTATCCTATTTATCTCTTGCTCAGTGCTTTTATCTAGTTTAGCTCAGCTTGAGATGAGACTTTCTGACTTTCCCATTGAAAGCTGTTCCTCTATAGAGTTGCTTCAGAGATGAGAATACAAAGGAGATCTTGTTCAAACCCTCCCAAGACTCAAGCCCATTCTATCTGGGAACTGATTATATATACAGAGAAAGAAGCCCTGTTATTTCCTTGTCTTCACCCCAAACACTTTTTCCATTCCAGATTAGACCATGCCCAACTACACATGTAGACATCTGCACATACATATACCATGCCTCCTGCAGGGCATTGGGGTTGATACAAATTAGATCACCACCTCCTCTCTAAATCAGATTAAAAACAGGAACAGAAACCCAACTGGGAGTGATAAAGCTATACGGAAGGAAAAGATGTGTGGATAGAAGTGGGAAAAGAAGATGAAGAAGCTTAATAGTAGCATCTGATAAAATAACACACCTTTTTGGATTGTATTTAGCTTGAGGTGTACTGTACAGTATGTCAGTTTGAGGTGTTCTTGGGCTTTGCATGGAATGTCAAAGGCTTCACTAAAGTACTCAGGGACGGAATCCAAAGTTAGTTTGATTTGGGGCAGGGAGAGGGATAAAAGGAAGAAATTAATGTCTTAAGCCTTTGAAAGACTTATTTTGCATCTTAACCTCCATCAAGTCACCGCACTCTAAATGGACCAAAATTTGGAGCCGAGATCATTTTAGGGAACCTGTTCTTGGGGTTGCAAGAGGTAGAGCTGAGTTATTTAAGGCCCATAAAATACATTTTGCACCCTGAATAGCCAATAGGATCAGTCATTCTCTCCTTACTTTTTCACTAATATAGCTGCGCAAAACCAGCAATGTCTTCTACTAAAAATAGACCATTATGGCTTTCTAGATACTTTTTACAACAAAATGTAATGGCAATTTTATATGCACACATCATTTGGGTACATATGACGATGAATTAACATTTTTAAAATCAAGTGTAAAAAAGTGAGTAACAAAATGAGGAGGAGGAGGAGGAAGAGGGAGGAAACTGAATGTTAAAATGCATTCCTGAAACAGGGAGCATCAGAAAAAATACAATATAAAACAGGGCGCATTGGAAAAAATACTATATTGGGAAGAACAGAAGACACTAGGGCTCTAAGAAACAAATAAAAAACAAAGAGCTGCAAGAAAATTCTTTTATCACCAGCCTTTGGCAATTTAAAAACCCTGAAGTTGGTGTGGGGGAGGCATTACCTTTTGAGGGGTATGCAGATGCATATTCTTTCACCATTGGCCACCACTTCACCACCATTTTGCAGGTTTCCAAGCTCTGACAACTTGCCAAAGTGTCATTGTACACTGAGGAAGAATCCCTGCCCAAAGGAGTGTAAATGATCTTCAGCTCACTAAAAGTTATCCCTTTTGCTGCTTGACTGAAGCAGCAAAAATGCTTCAGGAAAATAAGTATGCTTTGTTCACTCCTTCATATTAGCAAAATAGGTAAGTGGGTGTGTGCGGCTATTTTCCATGCTCCTTCCTTTGAAGTTTTGGCAGGGGATCATCTGCTGTTTCCATAGCACATAAGAGAAAGAGCCTAACATAAGCACCTTGTCTCCAGGAATGAATGCCACATGGTAACAGCTTTATTGGAACCACATTTTCCAAATATTTCCAATGCCCTTATCTAAGCCCTTGGAACTGCAGACTGATGTAGTGAGAAGCTATTATTTACATACTTTTGAGCAGGAGGCAGCTCCATTCTCCACACCCATGTTTGTCGTCTCCTAGAAGCGGTGCATTGCAGACGCAGGTACTCATCAGGATTGAAGTCCAAAAGAACAAGCCCGTTTTGCCTATGGAGACACCCACAAGTAGGGAATACCTTGATTCAATGGTGGGAATATTCTTTTTATATGCTGTAGTAGCTGAATAGAGCCACACATATTTTGGTGGCAATTCACTAAGAGTGCACAAAGCAAACCAGATCTATAATTCATTTAGTAGAAGGTAAACAAAAGCCCAGATTCCCTTTTTGTCAGAGTTTACATCAAGTACCACAGTAAGTCCCAACACTCAGCCTTGTATTCAGGATTCTGCTTATAGTCGAAGCTTCACAGACATGAATGGGGTAGTTAACTTGTTTTGTTGCAGAGAGGAAAGACATGATCATATATCAGGCCTATATACATGTATGTGGCATGCTAAAGTAAAACTTCCACAATGATTAAAAAATAATGAAAACACAGTGCCCAATACATCCAAGACAATAATCATAAAACCTAATCATAAAAAAATAGGTAGCCAAAGGCCTTCCAGGAAATCTGTCTTTAAAAGCTTCCAGAAGGGCATTGAATAGGAGGCCAGTCTTATAATTTTAAGAGGGAGGCTGTTCTATAGCATAGGCACCATGATGGAGAGCCTCTGCTTTCTGATCTTAGCTCCCACCACTTCACAAAAACAGGGTACTACAAGCAGCCTTTTCCAGGATGACCTCCTCAAATGCATCTGGCTGAGGTAGTTGTTCCAGACAGCTTTCTGGTTCATTGATCTAATATTGTAATCCAATATACACCTCATATACCAAGATGGGGTATGGAGAAGCATTCCAGGCCTAGAAGCTGCCAACAACATGCCACAGGATTGGCACCCATCTCTTTAGACAGTGTAAGGGAAGAAATCTGGTACAAAACCAGACCAGACTTGTCTCCATCATCAATGAAAGGGGGTGATGTTGATGATAATTAACAGGCCTTTGCATGGTCCAATTGATCCTTCATAAATAACTTGGAGAAAATGAGGTCTCTGGAGTGGGAGAAGGCCTGAAAGTATTTCCAGCAGTAGGCAGTAATTATAGATGGCTAAACAAATGACATCTAAGTAGATGTATGAACTGAGTTGTTATAAGCAAACTGAACAAGAGTTAAAAGATTGAGCCAACTATCTTTCTGTACATATCAAAGAAGGTGCTGTTTAAAGATGCATTCATACTCTCTGTTTTTCAGTGTGATTGAGGGAGAGATCAGGTAGAACCTCAATACAAGAAAGGAAGTTTGACAAAATCTGTTGCTCATAGATAGGTCACCCTGGGATATCTGCAGCAGCACTGTGGTCTGCGAAGAAACGGAGGTAGAGCAGTAAAGGCATAACAAGTGTGCAAGAAAAAATATGCTAAATGTAAGTGAAACACTTTCTTAGTAAATTGAATCAAGATTAAGAACAAATTTACAAAAATAGGAAAATCTTAAAATATACTTTACATCTCTGATACTGCAGGGTTCTAAGAAAACAAAATAAATTCACCACTAACTGGACCTAATCCAATTTATTTCAAGAAAATGCAATGGTCCAAACCATGCCTTAGATGAAAGGCACATTTTTTGAGTTGAAACTGCAATGCTCCAAATATTCTCAGTACGGAGGACAAAACCTTTGGTATCAAACGAGCAAGTTATCCAAATGTACAATACAACAATTGTCCAAATTCATAAAAATGTAATTCAAAAATCTTAAGGCGGCTAACAGGCTGCACGCCAATCTAAACAGAATTACTGTACGATATATTTGCATTTCCCATAATAAGAGTCAAATGCAGTTAAGTCTTGTTGTTTGTCTTTAATGTAGATTAGATTGTAAGCTCCCTAACACCCAAGCTATTAAAAAGTGCGCCTTCTGCAGCCATTCCAGTAGTTGGGAAGGTGATAACAGTTATAGAGTTCAGGAGTCAATAATTATGGTTTCTCTATATGTGTTTTGACCTAGGTTCCTGATACAATAAAAGCACACAATGAATAAGTCCCAAAAACCCTCTTTTTATTTCCACGGGTGTGAATTCTGCTCATTCAGAGCCTGTTCATTTCCAATCTGTTCATTCACAGAGGAGTCCCAAATAATTGCAAAGAGTCCGACAGAAATCTGCCATAGTTCTTCGGGATAATGGTGATAAACACCCACCTTTATCTCCCTTGACACGCTGCCAAGACCTAATTGGCAATTAACTTTGCAAAGCCACACGGAACAGAGTCAACACAGAGCTGCAGGCTTGAAACCGGCCAGCACGAAAAACAGTTGCTCCCTGCAAAGGGCTCATGTGCCTTTGCTCCTCCTTTATGTCTTATGGGAGGGGTCAATCATCTCCAAGCCTTACTCCCGAGTCGTCCCTTTCGTTTTAACTGTTCTTGTCTTCTGGCAGCTCTGTGCATGCGCGCACTGGGAACAGGCTCCCCCTATTCCTCTGCCTTGCTGATGTCTAACTCTGGAGGCTCCGGAGTCCGCACATAACTCTCAGATGGCCCTGGCCCCATCTCTACCTCTGATGCAGAGCCCTCGTCTGAGCCTTCCCCAGACTACAGGACTGGCCCATGTTCCTCCCCATCCTCCTCACTGTCCGACTCTGCTGCCAGCTCCGCAGGCCACCGGCAGACCACAACAATATAGAGGAGCCCTGGAGGGGGGAAAAGGGGGTAGATAAAGCCTTTTGAAAGTTCTCATTTGGTAGGCCAACACTGCATTGAGCATTGGGTGATGACATTTTGTGGGAATTCGACCACCAGAAGGAGTTTGATAGTACAGCCACAGAACTGTGGAAGCGGGCAAGTCTACTGAATTTGTTTCCAAATTGATCAGTATTATCTACCTATTGGGCACACAAGGCAAGAAAAAGTCCCTTCTGCACAATAGTGAGTGATGATTCCAAAGCTCTATTTGTCCATATCTGTCCTGTTAGGAAATGAATCTATTTCTGGGTACCCAGATTTCTAAATGATAGATTCATTTCCTAACAGGACAGATATGGAACATCTGGTTACCAAATTCTTCCTTTCTCCACAGTACTTACTTGACAACTTCAGGAGAAAAGGCAATTTCTTAGCATGGCACTTACATGTAAGTGGCCAGATTTTCAACATATAAATACAGACTTTAGGTCCAGGTAGTCCTCAACTTATGACAATTGTAACTGGAACTTCCATTGCTAAGTGATGCCATTGTTAAGTGACTCATGCCTGATTTTACCACCTTTTTTGCCATGGTTGATAAATGAACCACTGTTGTTGCTTTAATTTAATTTAATTTAATTTAATTTAATTTAATTTAATTTATTAAATTTGTATGCCGCCCCTCTCCGACGACTCAGCAAATCCAGCTTCCCACATTGGCTTTGTTTGATGGAAGCCCCCTGGGAAGATCACAAATGGCCAACATGTGACCCAAGGATGCTACAACCATTGTAAATATGTGCGGATTGCCAAGTGCCCGAATTTTGATTATGTAACCGCTAGGATGCTGTGACAGTCCTAAGTGTGAGGACTAGTTGTAAATCACTTTTTTCCAGTCCTGTTGTAACTTCAAATGGTTGTTAAATGAATAGTCATAAATTGAGGACTACCTATATGTTAGTTTAACTTTTCTGAAGTAGAGACCGCTACTATTTCACAGCTCTAATGTCTCCAATATGTGGGTGAGGGGATGGAATAAAACAGAAAGTGGTACAGTACTTTCCTTTCCTATCCACATTCTTTCACAAAGCCTTTCACTGATATACAGTAGAACCTCTGGTCACGACCATAATTTGTTCCATAACTTTGGTCGCAATCTGATTTGGTCGTGACCCGAACCTAACCAAAATTAATGCAGCAGCCACACGAGGTCTGTTGTTTGGCGCTTACAAAAAAATGGTGCAGAAGGGGAAATTGGCCGCGGCCGTTTTGATCGCCACCTGAGTATGTGTTTGTGACCAGATTAAAAAATTTTGTGGATTTTTTGGTCGGAACCCGATTTGGCCGTGGTCAGAAGCATTCATAATCAGAGGTTCTACTGTATAAGCAGACACGGATTAACGCAAAGGCTTCAAAGTTATTGAAAAATGTGTTTGCCTCATATTTCATTTTACAGGTAGTCCTTGACTTACAGTCATTCGTTTAGTGACTGTTTGAAGTTACAATGGCACTGAAAAAAGTGGCTTGTGACCTTTACATTTTACATGTTGCAGCATCCCCAAGGTCATGTAATCAAAATTTGGGCACTTGGCAACTGCATGTATTTACGACAGTTGCACTGTCCTGGGGCAGTGTGATCACCATTTGAAACCTTCCCAGCCATCTTCTGAAATGCAAAGTCAGTGGGGGAACCCAGATTTGCTTAATGAATGCATGATTCTGTAGTGATTTGCTTAAGAACTACAGCAAACAAAGACTGTAAAATGGGGCAAAACTTACTTAACAACTGCCTTGCTTAGCAACAGAAATTTTGGGATGAGTTGCAGCAGTAAGTTGAAGACTACCCCTACATTTGAGTTCTGATATTAGGGCAATATTGGTGACTTGATCCATGGTTAATGAGGTTTGAAGAAGCTATATACCACAGGCTACCCTTCCATAGTGATGCGATTATTGGCACCATTCTCAATTTCCACATCAGACTTAGCAATAAATGTTACCCAGGACACCTGAGGAATTGCCTTTTTCCAAGAGTCTCTACCTGTCCAGCTAGATCAAGCAGAATGGGTCAGCTGGCAGAGACCAGAAGGTGAGCCTTTTCTACAGTGGCCCCTGCTCTATGGAACATCCTCCCTTTGGAGATCAGAATGGCCCCAACCCTCTTAGCCTTCCATAAGGCCCTACAAACCTGGCTGGGCTCCCATGACTGGGCTGCTGAATGTGTTTTGGGCCCTGTTTCCTGGCTGTATTGCTAACTGTATCTCGGTTGCTATGTATATTTAATCTGGGTGTTTTTAGTGTTTTTAGTGTTTTAAAATGTTTGTAATATTTTTAATTGTAACATAGTTTTTGAATTGTAAGCCGCCCAAAGTCATTGACTGGTTATAGGTGGTTGTAGAAATGGAATTAAAACAATCCATACTACAGAAAATCAATCCTATGTTCAAGAATTTGCTTATAGCAGAAGCTTCCCGTAAAACATGTCCAGGTAAGTTGCTATAGTGCAGACATGAAAATCATATCTCTGTGTATACTGCAGAACAAGGTACACACATCTCTTATGTGTGTGTGTATGAAATATATGTATTTTGTGTACATATTAAAAAGAACTACGGTGGCGCAGAGGTTAGAGGGCAGTACTGCAGGCTATTTCTGCTGATCACCGGCTGACAGCAGTTTGGCAGATTGAATCTCACCAGGCTCAAGGTTGACTCATCCTTCCATCCTTCGGAGGTGGGTAAAATGAAGACCCAGATTGTTGGGGGAGATATGCTAATTCTGTAAACCACTTAGAGAGGGCTGTAAAGCACTGTGAAGCGGTATATAAGTACTATTGCTATATTAATACTGTAGTCAAAGGCATTTTCATGACTTCATCATTCAATTGACATGTACTGGCAGTCTGATATTCCATACAAGCCTGTAAGATGCATTATTTGTGTGATGATGCCATAATAAACATGTCAATATTTATTCCTTTTCACAGATACTTCACAGATTTAAGTTAGGTTAGGATTAGTTGATGCATTTGTTTTACTTTGAGGAATGATTCATCTTTGGGGCTTTTAAAAAAATGAAAAAGATTTTTGATTTCTGATATGATAACAGCAGTCTTTATTTACAAAATGAATGCTTATTTTAAGAAGAGAAGGAGGGTTTTTTTTAAAGGCAGTGATACTTGTGTTCCTTTCAAATGTGCAATAGTTCTCTAAGAAGTCACTGACCCAAGATTACCCTGCTTCAGAATAGAACTGTAACCAGACAACACACTGTCTATATGGATTTTGAATATGTTGCTCTTTTTTATTTATATTAATAAAAATACTTTTTTAAAAAAAAATTAGAACTTTTAAATTGTAATTTAAAAATGGCCAGGGGGGCTTTTTATCAGGTCCACCTGATCCGCCAGTTGCGCCCCTTTCTGGATCAGGATGCCTTATGCACGGTCACTCATGCCCTCATCATGTCCCGCCTGGACTATTGTAGTGCTCTCTACATGGGGCTCCCCTTGAGGAGCACCCGGAGGCTCCAACTGGTCCAGAATGCAGCCGCGCGGGTGGTTATGGGAGC
>JANHZT010010838.1:197978-208832 GCA_032468215.1 Stegonotus admiraltiensis
TTCTTGGCTGTTCACCGCCCTGAGTCCTTCGGGAGAAGGGCGGTATATAAATTAAATAAATAAATAAATAAATAAATCAGTGCAAGCCACCTCACAAGGTTGTTGTGGGAAGCTGGAACATTTAGGTATGTATGCCAACCTGAGTTGATTAAAAAAAAGGTGGAATAAAAATCTAATAAATGAACATTACAGTTGTGGGCACAGAAAAATGGGTTTTGTTAGATGCCAAGCAGAACTCAAGCTGTTAAAAGAGCAGTGACTGAAAAAAAATGTTGGAGACTCACTCATGGTGCCTACAGAGATCAGAGTTACAGGGTAAAAAGGACTCACATAAGACTTTCAATGCAGTGACAAATTATTAGAAGGATTGCATTGAAAATGGTTGGCAACATGTCTGAATACTGTACACGATCACTTTTTCCATTACAAAACCTGCTGGAATGATTTCCACCACCACCATCCTCTGCACAACAAATGTCTGAGTATCCAAAGATGGATTGTAACACTAATCTTACCAGCACCTGAAAACATTTGGTATGAGGGCAGGGGCGGTGGAAAACTTGGGGAAAATATATGTGATCATAAAGGTTCAATTATTTATTTATTAAATTTATATGACCTTTAGTCCCAGGAAATGCAATGACCCATTGATATAAGTAGGGAAAAGTGCTGTAACAGATCTAGATTCCCACTTAGCAGACCCATTACTGTATCAAGGGACATGCCCAGAGGAAAATTCACCTAATTACATGCCAGGCTGATTTTCCTATCGCTCAACTTTCTAAATGCTAAGGAGGTAGAAATGGCTTGGAAGATAGCATATCAGATCATCCAAGACTAGTTTGGTTAGCTTGAGTTTCTTCTTTGGAAGCAAGTCCCACCTACCCGTTGGGTGAAACTGTCCTCAAGAGGCTGGTGGAAATGTAAAGTTAGATTTCTGTAGAATCCCAAAGAATTGCCCTATTAGTATAATAAAAGATTAAAGTTTATGATAAGATTACATACTGTACAGTAAGTAAAGACATTGTTTTGCTTTGTTTTAAATTGCACATTTTTTTATTCCTCTCTGCTGGATTCTTCTGAACCAGTGATGAACTGAAAATACAGATGTACCGATAATAGCTGATTCGAATCCATACTTATATAAATAAGCATGGTATATGAATACTTAATTTACACTCAGTCCAGGTATGCATGACATTTGATTCAGTCTATTACCACCCCTGGGGAAATGACTTCCCCAGTAGAATCTACTTAAATCCATACCTGCCAAATTAATGTCCAGAGCAGTTATCTTTGCTATTATGGCAGCCCTATTTGTGGAAGTTGGCTAGCTATCTTTTTTAAAATTGATATTATAATAAAAAGAGTTTAAAAATATAGTAATATTTTTATTCATATATGCCTTTCTAGCTATTCTCTCAATTCAGCAATTTATCCTCCACTCTAAATGCATACAAAATATTCCATCATTCAGTTCTATTCATCTGATCACATGGTTTTCTAAACCAACATCTATGCAATAAACTTTCTTCCTTACACTCGGCGGTGACTTGATAAAACAGTAAATATTACCTGCACAGTTTTTCATCCTGCATGCCCCAAGTTTTGCTCACTTTCTCCTCTTGTACCTTTTTAATCAGAAAACTGCCAAATGCCTCTCCAGACACAATTAATTGCAATAGCAATAGCCCTTAGATTTATATGCCACTTCATAGTGCTTTACAGCCCTCTCTACGTGGTTTATAGAGTCAGCACACTGTCCTTAACAATCTGGGTCTTCATTTTACCAACCTCGGAAGGATGGAACGCTGAGTCAACCTTGAGCAGGTCAGGATCGAACTGCTGGCAGTCGGCAGATTTTTGCCTGCAATACTGCATTTTAACCACTGTGCCATAGGGCTCCTATTAACACACTAAATCAATTACCATATTAAATACAATTGACACTAAATCTGTCTTGTGGGGTTTGTTTTTCCACTTTTGCATCAGATACAGCTTTGGTCTTTACACGTATTGCACAAGTCATGCCACTCAAGTTAGCAAACCACATCCATATTTAAACATTTCTCCAGTTACACCAGTTGCACCTGTAACCTTATCGTTTCTCAACATTCTTGCTATTTTTTCATTGAACGCTAACATGTATAGTGTTTGTTTAAAACCATTCTTTGACAAGTCATTCCCACACAAATCTCTAAAATACTCCTTCAAAAATTCCCTCATTACAGTACATCCCACATCATCTCATCATTTTAATTCCATTCACACTGATGGGGCTCCTTGGTTAGACCTCTTTGCCTGGAGTATTTCCTAAACTATTTTTTATTTTAATTAAAAGCACTCTGCATTTTCTCTGCCCCTTTATATTAATAGTTCTCTGCTGTCACAACTATCTTTCTTCACAACTATCTTTTTTCTGTCTATGCTTTACAAATATCTTGTTTCTCTGTCACTGCATTAGTCATTTTTGTATACGCATTTTTCTTACTAACAGTCTCTTTCAGTTAATCATTCCATCAAGCATCCTTTTTCATATTTTCCATTACTGTAATTTTATGCATTTCTGTGGAACTCTATCACATAATCATGTTTGTTTTATTCCAAGAGGTTTCCCCTTATGGAAGGCTATGTCTGCTTTTTTTTCATTATGTTGGAAATTAATTTTTCTATGAATAACATTTACTTCTCTGCATGTATTCATCAGTTCTACCCTACAAGATCAAACTAATGAGAGGCAGCATTCAGATGTAAACCAGGCCAAAATCTAGCATAGGTTCTCTCGCCACTTGTTGGCTGCCCTTTAAAGAAATTACATCTTTTCTAAGGGCTTGTGCATTAGCCACTGAGTTCAGAAAAATATATGAACATTTAAGAAGACTTCTCCTCCCCATTCTCTTAATTTCACAGAGACACAATATTTTTCTTTCTCTCCTTTCATTTGTTGGTTTGTGCTCTTTACTCCTCCTACAGTCCAAGTCACAATCTGTGGACGGATCAGCCAATATTTATAATTGCCACCCAACATCGCTTTGGCCAATCAAGGCTTTTACAATACTTTTGTAATTATCAGCTAAATTACCCACCTTGGTTAAACCTATGCAAAGTGCAGCATTCCCAGTTAGTAGTATGGACTTGTACCTGTCAGTTTGGATGCATTTTGGCATTCCATAAGCACAACCGAAGCCCAATTTTATCATGTTCAGAGTATTCTGTGCAAGCTTCAGGTCTGTAATTTAGAGAGGACATAAGTAACAAAATAGTTCTATGAAAAAATGCAATACAAGAAGCAATTATTGGGAACACAGCAGAGAACTGAAAGTAAAGCTATCAAAATAATTGAGATTAACTGTAGCATGACTTGCTAAACATTAAAGTAAACAAACTTGTTCCGGTCTAGTTGCAATTGCAAATATTAAAGAGGACAAGGGTGATCATATGTCAGATGGCGAGGTCCTGTGTCAGCCAATACAAGAGCCCTGAGAAGCAATCTACATTTTCATGCAGCACATAGGATGCTAGTTAGTGTCCTTAGAATCAAATCTAATCTGAAGAGTATACAAATGTTTCATGGATGCTTAAAGAAAATAAGAAGGCTTCTAAGGTTGTTCAAAATCTGGAAGATCAGATAAGATTTCCCCAACTTTGACCTTAAAGCAGGGAACCCACCTTTGAGATTCTTGATCATATATGGAACTCTTTGAGAATTATATCGGCACTCACAAAAAGACCTGAAGTGAAAAAAAGAAGCTTCTTGGATGAGAAGTGAAACGTCTTCTTTTTCCTCAAGGGGAAAAAAAAACCATAGTCCAGTTGCCTTTTGAAAAAGCATCTTTGAGACAACTAGATTTCTCACACATAATACTAATAATATTCTGATAGTCTGGTTAAATAGAATGAAAGTAACTGAGTGAAATTTAACAGGAGGAAGTGTGAAATTATTCACTTAGGAAACTATGCAACCAAAAGGTTAATATTGTTTGCAAAAAAGATAAGTAACTACAAACTATGTAGGACCTAACAGTGTGATTTGGCTACAATGACAGTGAATGCTACTTTAGGCTGCCTTAAAAGAAGTATCATTTCCAAATCACTAGGAACAATTATTCCACTCTGTTCTCCTCTGGCCAGACATCTCAATTACTGTTGCTAATCTTGGGTATCATGCTTTAAGAAGTGTTCACAGACATTAGAATATGTTCAAAGAAAATCAACTAAATTGATCAGAGAACTATAGAAAGAGATTGAAGGTACTGAGAAAGTTTACTCTTGAGAAAAGATGTTTGACATAGGATAAATTAGCACTCCTCATATACCGCATGGCTGCAACACAGGACAAGGCTAGTCTCATTCCACAATGCAGGACACAAAACATTCAACTTAAATTAGAGGAAGTCCAATTCCAACTGAATTTCAGGAAAAATAAATCCTAACAATAAGAACAGTCAGTCTGAGAATAGGAAAAAAGACCCAGAGAAGTAGTGGATTCCTCTTCACCAGATATGTTAAAGTAGAGTCTACACATTGACCTGTCTGGAATATTTTAATTTGGATTCCAGAATTGAGTGAGGGAATGCATTCATAGGCCTACACTGCCCCTTCCAACTATGATTCTAAAAATATTAAATTAGGCAGCTTCAGAGTTGCCAAACATCCTAATAGTTTTGAAGAGGGACAAGTGTACATTCCATTGTTTGAAATTATGGAGGCTGACTAATTTTATTTAAAGACACACACAGGGCACAGCATTTATCGCCAGCAGAAGGCACCTCTGTTCAGCCCCTGGCATCCTGGTGGATCTCAAGTAGAAAGAATGCCAAACCCAAGGACATGGAGAGCAACATGGGGTTGGCTGTACAATAGCAAAAGAAATAGCCTCTCTTCTCTGGTAAAGCTATGTTGTAAAGGTTCCTCTGAGCTATCTGGGGTCAATCATATGCAAGTCACCTATTCCTACGCATGTAATATTAAATCAACCACCACACACTTCTTCTACAGGCTTCAGTCAACTGAATTATATAAGACACTTTCTCGTACATACCAACAGGCTATGGGTACTAGTCACTTATTGACACTGCTTGTGCTTATATAAGGAAAACCAATATGGTGCGGACTGTAATAATCCTCACCTTACTGAGAGTTGCACCTGCAAGGAGTGGTGGTAATAATCCTCAAAGTGACCGCTCATCACACAAATGGCTACTTGCAACTTATTTATAAGCACGTAAAAAAATTACAGACAACTGTTTTGAGGAAGAGAACCAGTGCTTTCTGATCCATCTAAAAGTAGGAGTTTTACAACTTTGGCTCACAAGACTGCGGCAGTTCTAGGAGTGAAGACACCCCTCCCTCTCCCCTTCAAATCTTCAAATGTTTCCAACCTTACTTTGATAGAGGGCTCTTCAGACAGGTCTCCCATCCTTGGTTTTGTCCTACCAGGAAAGTGGCTTACTCAGCGAAGAAACCAGCTGGTCACAAGCAATGTGACCGGGTAAAATAACTGCACTAACACAGAATGCCAAGATGTACCAGCATAGCCAGCCCAAAAATCATATTCAGGCACGTCCCAGCCTATGGCTTCAGGCTGTTGAGTCACCAGCAGCAGCACTTAAGAAGGAAGACTTGTTTTGGAGTGGAGAATCAACTACTAAAAAAACCAGGAAAAGAGCATTTCAAGCCAGAGAAAGCAATCTTGCCACATTGTCAGAAAAAGCTAGCAAAGTTAAGATGTTTGGAAGAACGTTAGACTCAACAAAGCTGAAAGGAAGTCTAAGAGAGAAAGAGTAGGGAAGTGTGCGCCAAGCCAAAGGAGATGTGGATCACAATTTGAGAGCAAGAGAAGTAACTTGTATACACCAATCTAGCAAACAAGCAAGCACACGGCCCAACTAAAAGATGAGTGAAGTCTGAGTGCCACAGCAGAGGAAGCTGTCTTTGCTCCAACGGTACAAGCAGCCAGCCGTTAATTGCGTATACAACCCTGCACACCAGAGGGCAAGACCAACAGGGAACTTCATATGACTTTGCATATTTAAGCACAAGGGACAATTACAAGAAGAGCAGAAGTGGTAGACTGGTGTTGCAAAGGAATGCAGTAACCCTCTCTGCATGCTTGTATGTTGCAGATAGCTTGGCTGAAAATAAATGCCAGCCTTCATACACTATAACTCGACACAAGCTAAGATGTGCATCATCTTATACAAGAAAAGCAATGTACAAATAGAATAAATTAGTTTAATACAACCTCAGTTCTCATATCATGGGAGAAGCGAAGAGCTGAAGCCTCTTATCATACCACCAGTAGAAATCTCACTCAGCAGGATTGGAGTCTTTTGTCACCTAAACACACAGAGATATATACATACACTTTCTTTCTCTTCTTGGCTTTTTATTCACAGATCCATAGCAGAAGAGGAAGTGAATCCTAGTGAGATAGTCTAAAAAACTGGTGGACCTACAGCATCTGAAGAGCCAGTTGACAATGAAACCTGCAGGACATTGGAATGAGGATTCCTTTGGTTTTGAAGTCACATGTTCCCCATCAAAGCTCAGTCATAAAAGTATACAGAAGCTTTTAAGCCAGTAACACCTCTCATCCCGTTTCCATTGTGTAAAACATGATTCCAAGTGATTGTCCTTCACAGAATCTAGATAGCTCCTAAAGCTAATGCATTTTATATAATAATCTAAAATATCAAGTTTCACAAGTACAGTTCGTGGTAAAGGTTTAAAACCCCATAGAATAAGATTGGCCTCTACTTTTAATGATTTCTAGTAAGAATGAAACTGACTACCTACTGTCTCCTGGTGGTCAATGTAAGAGAGAATGCCACACAGGATATATATTATGGGGATATTATTATCAACTGGACATAAGAGGATTCAAACATGACATTTTGTAGGGAGTACATACAACAAACAATTCCCCAGTATAGTATTATATATATTAACTAGGAAAAGAAGACGACTTATTAAAAATCAGAGACACGCAGATCCAAGCTCATGATGCTGTCAAAACAGGATTTGAGAAGGAATTCTTAGCTTCTGATGGATTCCCCAATAAGAGTTGCTTTCTGCACGTCACCATCTAACATGAAGGAGATGGGAGTCACGTTGAGATGCTAAAACTTGCAAGACTGAAATCCAAAAATGTACATATTAAACCTGCAGAGCAAACATCCTAGAAGTATTTAGTGCGCTACAGCACCTTGGATTATCAGGCTGATCTATGTGACATGGAGGGTGGTAGTCTTGTCCTTCCTTACTACTGTAATAACTCCACATTTTCTCTTGCATGAAGAGAAGTGTTCACTAGTAAGACTGTCATCCCATAATCCTCACTTATTTACCTTGCCTTGCAGTCAAGGGACTCTTTGAAAAACATTACACTACAACAGCCCAAAGGTAGTGCATCTTCATCAATTGTAATTTACAACATTAATTCAACTGGATTGTGTATTGGTTTATATGTACTAGAGTGGGACTGCCCAGATACTGGCCTATGTCTTCCATAGATAGTGGTACTTCTGCAGGCTCAGGAAAGATGACTTTCAATGGAAATGAGGTAGATTGGAAGGAAGAAGGACACAGGCAAATACTACAAGACACTTTCCCAATCCAATGTCCAATGCATGTGTCCTCCTGGAATACAGGATATATATACTACCTCCAACTTTAACAACCCATAGAGCCTAGAGATGACCTTTGGTAGGTTTGTTTGATGGAAAGAATGCAAAAACTTTTCTTCTATTCCAAAGATAGTGTATTATCCCATCATATGACAGTTGGTCCAATGGAAAGATGAACCCAAGCTGAAACCATGTAGGCAACATCTTAGCAATACCAGAGAGAGATATAGAGGGCATGCCAGAGACAGAGAGAAAAGGTACAACGTATTGTTGAATGGATTTGGTTTTGATTATGAAAATCCCAAATTCTTAAGAAAACACAGAGCACCTCAAGAATTCCTGCAATACTGGAATATGCTGAACAGCCTGCTTACCCCACAAGACAACACAGATAAGAAAAAGATTCTTCAACAAGATTCTTCTTCAAAATCTGTAATGAGCGAAGCTCTCTGCAAATAGCAAGTCAATGCTACAAGGTTTGGATAAATCCACTTTGGGAAAATTCAAGGAGAATATGTTTCACTCCATTCCATATTTTGGATCCAGCTAAATCTCAAGATCGGAAAACTAAATTCCAAATGCATTAAGCTTTCGGTAAGGAAGGATTATTTATTTAAGGGATTTGACTGCAGCCAAATATAAACCCTATGCCTTAATGTTTAGATTTCACACATTTGGAAGCTGATAGCTTACTTTTTTGTTGGATGAAAATTGCAAATCCTCTGCTTGATTCAGCAGTTATTGATCTAGACAGCAGTGGGTCTGCTGTCAATATAAAGGCTGTTCTGTACAATCTTCTTCAGGCCCTTTATATGGACACTTAGTGCATTTTTGCAGTCAACTGAGAAGGGTATATGCTGGAAGAAGGGAGGTGGAGATGAATTCTTTATGGGCTAGGGCTAGGCCATTCTTCAAACTTCCATAAACACCATAATGGAAAATGTCTTTCTACTTAAAGACAAACATGGTATTGTAAAAGAAGATTGTTCTACCACAACCCCGATTTTGCCATTTCTATTAGATATACACCCCAAGAAATACAGTTGGGAAAAAAGGCCAAACATTCTATACCAGGTGGCCTCATGTGCATAAAACTCAGCAAGCATGTTAAATCCCTCCCTCCTTCTCTTCTTCCCTCTCTTTACCTATCAACTAGTATAACATACTCAGAACAACTAAACAATATTGGCTTCTGGAATTTGAAAGAGAAGGTGCTGGTGGTAATATAATCAATGCTAGCAGAAACTTCTCAAGAATTCTTTTCTTGATTTAAAGTAAACATTTGCTTTCAGAATACATTTCTCAATGTTTTATTTTTGTTTTTAGAGGAACCTGTTTTCATCCTTGAATGCC
Source organism: Stegonotus admiraltiensis (assembly GCA_032468215.1). NCBI lineage: Eukaryota > Metazoa > Chordata > Lepidosauria > Squamata > Colubridae > Stegonotus > Stegonotus admiraltiensis. The sequence continues at coordinate 206,960 of JANHZT010010838.1, forward strand.
TTTATATTGTGAAGACATCAACTCAGACATGAGTTTATAAGAGGAAGGAGAGACCACCAAGGCAACTAAAACAATCCACCTCTCAGTCCCTGGCACTCATTGGTAGGGTATTGTAATAATGTGAGAGCTTTTCACTCTTAGAAAATGCTCCAATTTGTATTTTTCACTTCAGATCAAAAATCCTTTTAAAATTAGCCCACATAGCAATTGTGGAACCTATATTTTCGCCAGTCAGTTTAAAAATAGTTCTCTTCCATTTTCATTGCTGCATTAGTGCCACTGATATACTGGAAAGGTTGTCACAGAAGATTCTCACTACTTCTCCAGGAAATTGTGCTCCTAGGGCTATTTCTCTGCAAACAGAGAATGCAAAGTAGGAAACCACCTCAAAATCCTGTAGTATAATCAACCCTTCCCCCAGTCAGTTCCCCTCACTACTTTATTTTATATTTATTTGGCTTTAGAGAGGGGAATGCTGTATCCCAGGGCCTGGATGCACTATGTCATCATTAATCTGAAATATCAAGTGATGACATGACAGGCAATACAGCAGTCTTCACAAGAATTATGAGGCCTTTCCTCCCACTTTTATCACCTCACATTACTAATCTGACATGAGATGAAAGTCACCACAGGGGGCTGAGTCTCTGCACCCTAATCACACAAGCCTAATATATCTGTAAAAGCTTAGATGGGGTGGAGAGATGTAATGTCACAACAGCGACAGTCAGCTGAAACTCATTAATTTTCCTTATATACCAAATCTCTTGCATTTCTGGTTTCTTCAACGTCTCTAAAAACAAATGGTTAAAAAAGAAGAAGAGATTTTAAGGTTTTACGTTCTTCCAAAAAATGTTGTTTCAAAAAACAAAACAAAACCACATCCCAACACCTGAAAAAGTCAAATAAATATTTTCTTGGCCTTCTGGTACATTAATTAGATCTTAACAAAGTACTGTTTGCAAATGAGGTCCAGTTTGTCTTAAAGCCTCCTAGACTAGGCCTAAGAGCAACTGAAGGAGTTGGTGAGAAGCCAAATATATATCACACATCACACAGCAGCTGGAATTAACTCTGAGTTTGATGTGATTGGGCTATTGAAATAGGAAATCAATCCTTCCTTCCTTCCATCCTTCCTTCCTTTCTTCCTCCCTCCCTCCCTCCCAATTTCTGGCTCTTTTACAAATCTATCAGTCATAATAAAAATTACCCTATCCACATTTTCAATATAAGTTTGAAGCATCTTTACACATTCTTGACAATTTTTCTTGAGTCATATACCAACGGTATATCATTTGTAAACATTCTTTTTTAAGTTATAATATAAATTAAATTTCAGTCCTTTTAACCACTTATTTTGCCATTGTTCCATTAATATAATCATGCAAAGTTTTTAACACATTTTATCATACAATCTTTCACTTATTCTTCTGTTTCAAATTTCAATAAAAGCTTATACATTTTGACAATTGCATGTTCATCATTTGTATGTAGCTCAAATTCTGCCTTCTGCTGCTCAGTTCCAGATGCTTTATCTGTCCTAAATCGTTCTAAACTACATACAAAAACTATTGAAAACTAAGTGTCTACAGCTGGTTGCTCTTTTGATTTAATCTCATATTCTCCATGTTTCTTTTCCAATAAATCCCAGTAATTAACTATTTTTCTTTACTGTTTCTTTCCTGTAAAATGCTTCTTGTGCTGAGACAGTGCAGCTTTTAATCCTGGCAGCTGCATGGCAGACTAGGTTTAGCATCTAGATCAGTGATGGCGAATCTTTTTGCCATCGCGTGCCAAAAGCGGGGGAGTGCGGGGGGGGTTGCGCACGTGAGTGCCCACACCCATAATTCTATGCGTCCCGCCCCCGCGGCTG
>JANHZT010010838.1:215165-231288 GCA_032468215.1 Stegonotus admiraltiensis
TTCCCCAGCCAGCTCTGCTGGCTGGGGAATTCTGGGAGTTGAAGTCCACACAACGTCCAGTGGCCAAGGTTGAGAAACACTGCATTAGAGACAGGGAGACAGAACAAAGCTCGAAGATGACCCATCTCTATTTGAATGAATATGAGTAAAGCTTAGGCTGTGGACAAATGTCACAGAATTGGGGACTAGAGACAGAAATGGGAACAAGGAAAATGATTCTTGGTAACATGACACAAGTTTGAGATCAAACAGTTCAACTGACTGGCTAAAGTGACAAGGCAAACAAAAGGAAATTTTGCTCCATACAACACACAATTGGCTGAAAGAATTCATTGCTTCAGGATGTTGTGATGGCCGTCAACTCATGTTACACATGACACCCAGCTGCAAGTATCTTTTTTCTCAAGTCTCTTTTGCAGTGATGTGACAAGTGGGATGGGGATAGGGGGAGGAAAGGGTTGTTTTGAGCAGAAATTGGCCAGAGGGGAAAGAGTTAGAGACTTGGTCTCTGCAATATCTGTCTTTTGTTCCTGGGTAGTACTAAACATACACATATACGCATAAAAAGTACTAGAGGAAGTAAGATAGCCAAAATGCACGTGGACAGCTTTATAAAGAAATAGGACAAATATTATGTATATAGAGTTTTGCAGCCATCTCAAAGTGATTTAAATGTCATTATAACAAAATGAAAGTATAAAATACGATGTATAAAACTACCAACACATGCTATCTAAAAACAATAAAATGCATACTAGATAGCCCTCAACTTATGACAACAATGAAGCCTTAAACCTATGTTGTTAAGTGAGACATCTGTAAAGTGAATTTTGTCTCATTTTACGACCTTTTTTGCCACAGTTGTTAAGTGAATCACTGCAGTTGTTAAGTTAGTTAATACTGTTGTTAAGTGAATCTGGCTTCCCCAATGACTTTGCTTGTGAAGTCACAAAATGACCCCGGGACACTGCAACCATCACAAATATGAACCCATTGCCAAGCATCTGAATTCTGATTATGTGATCATGAGGATGGCACAATGGTCATAAGTATGAAAAATGGTCACATTTTCCAGTGCTGGTGTAACTTTGAATCGTCACTAAATGAACTGTTTTAAGTTGAGGATTACCTTTATTTAAAAAAAAAACACCTTGATAATCTCATCCCCTCAAACCTACTTCAAATTCATTCACAAATTCTGAAAGTTCATTGGTAAGGGGGAGAACAATACATTAAATTTTCTGTGATGGGGCTGCCACTGAAAACCTCTCTTCTGCTAACGTCAAAAACAGGATTGCTGGATCATTAAACCATAAGGTGTGATTCTTTTCTGCTTTATTTCCACATTCTCAGTCTTTCAGAGCAGTGGCCCCCAACCTTTTGGGCACCAGATATCGGTTCTGTGGAGAGCACTTTTTTAGTGGACTGAAGGGGGGCGTGGTTCCATGTACTGCATGCATCCCCCGGAATGGGGCTTCACTTGTTTGCTCAGCCTGGTTGCTGGCATGCCGTGGCCCAGGGCCAGTTCACTGACCGGGGGTTGGGGACCAGTGGTGGGTTGCCCCCAGTTCGCATCGGTTCTATAGAACCGGTAGTAAAACTAGTGGGAGGCTCCACCCACTGACCCTGATGTCATCAAAATGACATTCTTCTTCTGCGCAGAAGAGCGTGTGTGCACGCGAGCTGTTGGGAACCCCTGTTCCAGAGGCATCTGCCTAGCCAATGCTCCTCACCGTGGAATCAAATCTTTTTGAACTCTTGCCATCGTTCAGACTCCAGTTCCTGCCTTCACCCATTTCCAGACCTACCCAGTGCCATCTGAAGGGCATTGGTTTACTTTTCTATGGCAGGGCTGACTCCACTGGACCCAGTGAACCTTAGGCCTAATCTTATGAGATTATTTTTATGAGCCTAGAACAGTGATGACGAACCTTTTTGGCATTGCATGCCAAAAGCCTGAGTGCGCGAGCGCTGTCCCGCTCCCGCATGCCAGAACCCATAATGCAATGCGCACCCCCATTTACGCATGCCTAGCTGCCTGCTGCCTTCCACGATCTCCAAAGTTCCCCCCGCGTTTAATCCTAGCTCTCTCCTGCCTTCCACGATCTCCACAGTTCCTCCCCCATTGAATCCTAGCTCTCTCCTGCCTTCCAAGGTCTCCAGAGTTTCTCCCCAGATTGAGTGCCTCCTGCCTTCCATGCCTCCTCAGATCTTTGCAGTTTCTCCCCACATCATGTGCTAGCTTTCTCCTGCTTTCCTGCCACGGAGAGGCATCTGCAGAGGGTAGAACCTGCAGAGATCGGGGAAGGTCCTGCCTCCGTGCAGGCGCAGCAGAGACTGGAAGACCAGCTGGCTGATGGGAGGTGCGCACATGTGCGGTGGATCTGGGCTGGGGCGATGGCTGGCGTGCAGGCAGAAAGGGCTCTGCGTGCCACCTGTGGCACGCGTGCCATAGGTTCGCCATCACGGGCCTAGAACCAAAAACTGGACATAACCCTGGATATCCTGAGGGACAACTCTTTCCTAAACAATAGTTTGTGTCACTGAAGAAATGATGACTATCAAGGGAAATGTTTTTATCCGCCCTAATATTCAGGGTGGATAAAAATAGATGGTATTTTTTAATTTAAATCAGATTTTTAAAATTTTTATCAATTTTAATAAAATGCTTTTGGAGTAAAAATATATCTAAAGATAGTTTTCTATTTAAGATACATTAATAATTTAGTTTTTTCAGCATGAAATGAAGCTTAGTTATGTAGCATGGGGCTGTATATTCTGCAATATTGGGACTGTCGGTAAGTCAACAGCGGGTCAGAGGAGGAGCTACTGCAGGACAGAGATGACAGTTGCTCTTTAAAAATTATGATTTAAATCAAGTTGATTTAAATCAAGCCTTTTTACTAGTGATTTAAATCGTGATTTATATTGACTTGATTTAAATCAAATCCACCCTGCTAATAGTACATCTCTGATTTGATGCCTAGCCCAAATTCTACAATCTGAGGCAACCATATAGCTGATTGAAATCCCTGAAAAAGTCAAATGTGGATAGGCTGAAAATTAAAAGGCTGAATGTCAAAAAAAAAAAGGATCTTCCCAGCCACTCATGCAAAGATCTAAATCCACATAGGCCACCATCACAGGTCCTACTGGCTTCTTTTAACTCCCCTTCACATTGTACACAGTTACACTGAATAACTGCAAAGTTCCCACTTTCAGTTTAGGTTCTCTTCTCAAGAAGATTAAAAACAGATTTTAATTGAAAGAGACAGATCTGTCCAACAGGCCCATATGCCTCCAGACACGGACAGCCCTTAATCAGGAGCTCTGTTAAGAGAACAAGTGCTTCAAATTAACTTAAAAGTTTATCTTTTTAAAAACCAAGATCTATTCAGAGCACATCCTCACAACCCTCCTCCCAAACACTCCCTACCTCACCTGAGAGATGATTTTAGAAAAGAAAGTTCTATTTGTTCAAGCCTTATAAAAGAATATTTTTGCAGCCTGAGAAGGGCAAATGCGTCCGACCAAGCCAAAGCATGCCCACAGTCAAATTATTTTGGCAACTCACATAGAAAGGCCACACCCCATGGTAACATCCCCAGGATTCTGCCTAATTATCCTGCCTCCCTGTGCTCAAGAACAGGATCTGGAAGAGGCCAAAGCCTATTAATTCAACTTTGTTTCTCACAGTGGAAAACTCGATGGTTCTGTGTGCTCCCAAGCAAGAGGAAAAGAGTCCCCTCCTGCTACTTTTCTGCCATTGGTCTTTGGAAACATGTGCCCTCAATTCAGAGATTACAGGGAATCTTGAAGACTAGCAGCCCCTGACTGACCTGACCTCCAGGAATGTATCTTTGAAAAGCCATCTGAGTTAAAACCATCCATACTTGTCTTGGCCCACTTGCTACCATGCGCAATCCTCCTCAAGGTTTGCTTTCTCAGATATTTTCATCTATTGTCTGCCACTTGTGCTTGGAAAGCCCTTGCAACTGGATCATGTCTATAAGGCTGCTTGGATGCAACAGGACATTTGGAAAAGAAAAGAAAAAAGAGTGCACTTCTTTTTCACAAGAGCCACTGACTTTTCTACAGAAGAATAAAAGCAGCCGCATGCATAGGGTATATACAGTACTCAAACCCTGCAGCTGGGAGAGAGAAGGCCGGCTCCAACACAGGACCGCCTGAACCTTCAGCAACAAGAGCAGTGACCAAGCCCAGTCGACGCAAATATAACACCCAAGAACCAAAGGCGTTCACATCGTGGGTTAATAACAGCTAAATTAGCCCATTCATCGGGACAATCGCAGAGATTTCTCCTCTCCCACTTTTGCTGGGGGTGTGTTGTGTACATGGGAGCGTCCGCTCAGGAGGGGGCGCCTTAAAACGAGAAGAAAGGATGGAGGGGACATTTGAAAGAGCAGAAGCGGTTCGGAGGGCGGGCGCGACGGCTCCGCTGTCCGGGCGGGGTGGGGGGAGGGAGAGAGGGAAGAAAAGCTCGGTAAATTTCTTTTTCCTACAGAAAAAAACAACAACAAACCAGCGAAGGGTCTGCGAAAGGGGTAGCAGGAAGCGAGGGCAACCTGGCAAAGGCTAGACTCCGGAGGCCGCATCTCGGAGCCGAGGACAAAAGTTGCAAGCGGGGAAGGGGGGTTGGGGAGGGAGAGAAAGAGGCGATTCTCTCTGTCCAGGAGGAACGAGGGATGCCTGGACTTCCACAAAAGAGGGAGTCGGAGGACGCAGAGGGAAGAAGCCATCCAGCGCTTGGCGGGACGGCAAGCGGCGAGGAAGAGGCGAGAGCCCAGCGCAGCCACCGGACTCACCTCCCGGCTCCGGCAGGCGCCAGAAAGCGGCGGCGGCGGCGAGCTCTCCTCTCAGCCGGCTGTCGAAGCCCGAGCGACGTCGGCAGCAGGAGGCAGCCGGGTCGAGCAGAGGGGCTGACGAGCAGCCTCCATCGCCCGCCTGCCGACCTCCCGCCCAGTCGTCGATGCAATCCAGCTGTGCCTTGGATGCAGCGGAAAGGAGGCGCGGCGCCCGGCGGGCTCAGCAGCGCTTCCTCCAGCAGGGGGTGCGCCCCTTTCTTCGACTGCCCGCCCCTCTCGCTGCCTTGGCTCGCAGCGAGCCGGGGCAGGACGGGATTCATGGGCTCTTCCCTCTTCTGTTCCCACCCCGCGGGAGGCAGCAGCCGGCGGAGCAGATCCGCAATAAGCTAAGGGGGCGCGAGGACGGGCGTGGGTGGCAGATTCGTATCGCCCAAAGGCCGCTGATCAGTAAAGTGTAAAACGCCCTAAGGATTAAAATATCAACACAGAATAACGCTATCCCCACACAAGCCCCCGACTACAAAAGGTGCCCTCTCTGGCTACCTCAACAGTGCTTAGCCGTCGCAATAGACGCTCGGGGTGCGGGGGTGGGGAATCCAAGCGCTAGCAACCAACACGACGACCCTCCAAGGTAGGTCGCGATTAACTCTCAACTTGGATAGACGAGGGCCGAAGTCACCCGGCGAGGTGCAGGTAGCGGCAAGGCTCGAACTTCCTGGGGGAAACTCCCTGGATCTTAGTTCAGCCTCTAAAGAGCAATTTTTCGGGATTAAATGCGGAAGGGGGAGGGGCGTTAATAAGAGTCGGGTCGCTCCTTGTTCATTAAAAAAAATGCTTGATTGAAATTTACGGTAATGAGAGCGATCAAAAGGGCGGGAGTGGGATGGGAGAACAACTACTGGCGGCAACTACTCGCTTATTAACCGGATCGCAACAGGCTCTTAGACCAACATACCGCTCCTCAGTTTATTGGGCAATAATAGGCTACAAAATTATAGCCGCGCAGCCCAGCAGTTACTTGTTTTGTGCTGGGAGAATGCTGAAAGCTTGATTTCCGTGCAAAAAATGTGAGTGGAGCAATAAACAGAATTCTTGTCTTTCAATGCGGGTAAACCTTAAACAGAATCAGACGAAATGCCAGTCGGAGCGGATTTGTTCCGAAACCGGGGAAAAACAAAGCCAAATCTCAGCCTACCCGAAGTTTGGTGAGCAATCGGGAGATTCCACTTCATGAAAACGTGAGGGAGGGATGAGAAGCGTGTTGTTTTGCGGACTGGCGATTCTGACTTCACGATTTTCGCAAGGCTTGGTCCGGACGGTGCTCCAAACAACCACACTCGAAATGCTTTTCATTATTTTGCCTTCCCCATCGTTGGAGCGCTGCAAAGAGCTTTTGCTCTGATGTTCTAGATTCTGGATTCCTGGATTAGTCGTGGCATAATTCCTTGGAAAAACCTGGATATTGCCCTTTTTCTCCTTGCTGCTGCGTTCTCTATGTACTTCCAGCAAACCCCGCCCCAGCCGCCACCTTTTATTACTTTGCTTGCTTGTTCAATTTCTCAATCAATGTCTTTGGGCAGCCTACAATTCAACCTTTTGGTATTTTCTGTGAGTTTGATATCAGATGAGCAGAGCTTTTTAAGAGACTTCATTAATCATAGCTCCTTGCCTGGGAGATGTGCCTATTTATTTATTAGTTTTGTATGCTACTGAATCTCCCAAGACTTCCAGCAGCTAACAACAATAAAAGCATGCAATGCAAATAATGAAAATGTGAATGCAGTTAATATATAGACTTATATAAAACAACACATCGGAAAGCAAACCCACAATTGATGAGAACCCTTTACAGGTAATCCTTGATTTATAGCCATTCATTTAGCAATTGTTTGAAGTTGCAATAGCACTGAAAAAAGTGATGTACAAGGGAACCAATAGAAATTCTAGTCCCAATTGGGGTTGTAAGTCAAGGACTACATTTAGCACCTAAATGTCTTCTGGAAGAGTTGCTTTTTAACCAGACTCCAGGGGGGAACTCTAGAAGGAGCTAGTCTAGCTTCCAAGGAGAGGCTGCCCCAGAGTATGGGGGCATTATTAGAAAAAATCTAGCTCAGCTCCCCACACTTCATGAACATGGTGCACCACTCAAAATTTTCACTGGGGGATGGGGAGATCCCTTGGATGAGTTGAGGTCAGAGAAGACAGTCCTGTAGGCACTCGGGCTGTATGTAATTTTCATACCAGTAGGAAGATACTTGTTTCCCTTTTTAGAAAACCTTAGCTGGATAAGATATCTAAACATTTTTAAGTGAGGCCACTTAAAAAGAGCCTGACTGGCTGGTCAGTGCCTGAATTTTTTAAGAGAAAATGTATGCATCCTTTTGCAACAAGAAGTATATCAAAGCCATTGAAAGTCCAGAGAATACTTAATTCTGTAATACAGATATTACGTGCCATTTCTCCCCTCCTTTCTTCTGAAACCCAGCCTCCAAAAATCGGACTATTTCTTCCCTCCAAAAGAGGAAAAAAAGGGGGAAGCTTTTTCCTTTTTAACTAGAGTTAATCCTAACATTGCATTAGAATCAGTGGTGAAATCCTATCAGTTCGTAGTAATAAAAGCTACCGGTTTGGCGAACCAGTAGTAAAAAAAAGCTACTGGTTCCGATGATCAGCTGTGTTGCACGATTAACTAGAAAGCAGGAAATCCTGCTTTCTAGCCAATCTAAATAGCTTGGACAGCTGTTCCCCCCTGCTGTTCTACTTACCTTGTTAAGCATCCTTTTTCTGCGTGAAGTGCGAGTATGGTGTGCACTGAGCATGCACATGCATGCAGCGTGTATTTGGCGTGCACCACACATCCGCATGCAGCATGTGTTTGGCACACACTGCATGTGCATGTAGTGTGTATTTGGTGCACACTGCGCATGCATGCACGCAGCATTAATTTGGCATGCATCATGTGTGGGCAGCGAACAGGTGGCAAACTGCGGAGGATTTCAGCACTGATTAGAATCCATTTTTGGTTCCATGGTTTAATTTAACAGATGGAACTAGTCCTTTTCACTGCTGAATAATCCTATCTACACATTTTCGATTAGGGAGAAAAATTGCAACCCAGATTTGGGTTATTAGGGCAGTGGATGGTTACTTTGTTAGCCAGGAAAGATGGAAATGCCATACATCATTTTAGAAATTCATTGTCAACCTGTCCCTTAGACAAGGCAGCCTACGAGACAAATGTTACTGAAGATCACATCTGGTTTTCTTTTCATCACTGAAATATCACAGACTAGCTCAATAACACTGCTTCCTCAAGTGCAGCAGCAAATGGGGCCTAAGCTTTCTGACTCAAGAAGAAGAATATCCTAATTCTTACATTATCAAAAACAACACATCTCACACATGCCTCCTTCCTACAATACATATTGACACTTACTGTAGTCTTGCTTCTTGTCAGAAGGAAAATGTAAGGCAGGGGTGTCAAACTCAAGGCCCGCGGACTAGATCCATCCCATGGGGTGCTTAGATCTGGCCCACAGGGCCGCCCTGGAAACAACAAAGGACCAGCCTGCGGTGCCTCTGCCAGTGAAAATGGAGCTCTTGAGCTCCACGCGTAGCCCTCCCGAGCTCCATTTTCACTGGCAGAGGGTTGCAGGAGGCCATCGCAGCTGAAAACGGAGCTCGGGAGCTCATTTTCATGGCAGAACGCTCAGGCCACCACAAGCACCCCCGACACAAGTGATGTCAAGCTGGCCACACCCACCCTGGCCAAGCCGACCCCAGCCCCTCGAGGTCAAACACAACCCTGATGTGGCCCTCAATGAAATCAAGTTAGACATCCTTGATGCAAGGGAACAATGTTTAGGAAATGATGGTTGTAGTTTATTCTGGGACACACACACATGGTCTTTTAAAATTCTTTACCAAGTTTGTGGGCCATGTTTGGGCATGGCAAGATAAAGGGACTTATTCAGAATTATATATTTTTCTTAATCATTTTTTCATGATTGGCTCATTTTCTAACTCTATCCCTTTTTAAAATTAATTTTAAAAAATTGGCAGGAGCAGAAGGAAGGTGGGGAAAAATTTAGGTCCCGAAACTTCAGGTTATGCAGCTACAATTTCTAACATGGTGTTCACAGATAAAGAGCTTTGGGTAGAAGATTGGAGAATTAAATAATACTTTAGAAAGTGCAATTTTATTGGCTCTTATTACAAGAGCTATATTTTAAAAATACAACGGGAACCTTCAAATTCCAAATGAGTCGCTGTGTTTAAAAATAAAATCTTTGAAATTGGCCGGCATGGTATATTCAGTAGACCATGCCTAATATAGACCCAGTCATCTCTGGAGCTGCATCACCAACTCAGTAAGAAATGTCTTGAATATTTTTTTTTACTTTTTTTATTTATTTGCATGTATTTATCATGCTTCTAGACTGCCCCTGTCAAAAAAACCAACAACGTGATGTTAGACATCTGGGTTTTTCCCTTGTGATTCTGCCCCATTGATTCTTTTAAAAGGAACTCATGGGGGGGAAGGACCATTTTTAAAAAAACACCCCAATTCCCTGAAGTTCCGTGTTTCATAATCAACCTGAGGTACAGCACATCATTCTGAGAAACATCCTCTTTGCCATTAGTGTAGGAAGTTTTTAAAACACAAGAGGAACAGCTGGTAACCAGCTGTACTTAGAAGACCAATTTCAGGGCACTGACGCTGCTGAGGTCGGCATCAAAGAGGAGTTGAGAAAATAAACAAAAAAGTGGTTTTATGGGAAATGGAGGCTTTATAAAACTGGTGTAGCATGAAGTATAGATCAGCTTATGGAAAGGGCTTTATTGTTTTTTTAAAAATTATTTAGTTTTTATTAAATCTCTTTAATTTCTTTTCAAGACAATAATCTTTCCTTTTATAGTAAGACAGTATCAGCACAGAATCAAATTCTGTGACATACCAATAAATGAAATCTGAGTCCTATGTAAACACTTCTATACTATATATATTCCACACTGTTTTATGGCTGTTTGATATGTTCCCCTCTCAGCCCTGGCTATGTAATTAGATATTGAGCCTACAAGACAGTTTCTAGGTGCACTACAGTTAGGTACAAATTCATACAAATTCAGGTTCTCCTGCTGAACCTGTAGAAACAGCATATATTGACTCTTTCTTCAGGATAAGAAATATGATGTCCTCCTTATCACCCTCTTTTCTAGGGTGCATCAGAAGTGAAGTTTCTTGACTTGGGCTGGCTCAGGAGGTGTTTTCTGAATTGTCTGCTTTGTGGCTCATTTTAGGCAACCGCTCAACTTGGTTACTATGGGCTCTGGCAGGAATGTCCCCCTCCTCTTGAATCACTGCTTATCGCCACCCATGGCCATTTTCTTTACAAGTTCAACAGTGGCTGAAAAGCTGGGCATAGTTTTATTTTTTTAGCCACTAAATTGAAAAAAAGCATTAAAACAGTACAATAAAAGGATGGATTTGTCTTTGTTTGAACCAGGTGTTTTTTTTAAAAAAAATTCAGCTACTTTCCCCTTTCAGCCCAAGAGATAGGAAAAATGGTTGAACTATGATACATGTATCTTTCCTTCCGTTCTTTAACTAGTCCAGGAGAGATAAAAAAGCAGACATATCCACCCACCCTAGACTTGCAGAACATCAGGCCATCATAGTAACCAAAGTGGCTCAGGCTGGCTTAATTTCCAGCTGGTTTACCAAGGAAATCCCACAGTTTTAAGCTGTAGTGGAGAAAAGTCCTCTGGAAGCTCACCCTGTCCAACTCAGAGTCAACATATGAACCTATGTTGTCCCTATAGTTTAATGTTATGAAACCCATGGAAGGATATATTTGTAGGAGGTTGCCACAGTATTCATGCTCTGCTTTTGAGCTTCCTGGAAGGATCTGTCAGGCTCTTCTTATGATACAATGGCAGACTAGACTCTATATGCTGCTGGTTTGACTTAGCATAACTCTTCTTACCTTCTTCTGGTCCAGATTCCTGAATGGCATTTCCAGGGTTGTTCTTGTGCTATGGATTATCCCTGATGATATCTGCAGTGGCAGCTGGAATGTCCTCAATTAGATGGACCCTGGTATTCACTCAGACATGCCAAGTTCTGACATCAGCTCCGGGCTGAAGACCAAGGTATTCATACTGCAGAAAGGTCAAACGAAGGGAGACAGATCACATCACAGTCTCTGGGCAAAGCAGGGCCAGATCAAAGCATGGTTCTATAGCTAGTTTATAATTCCTTAATAAATTAAGGAATTTATGGATGGGATGTGTTTCTATATTGATCTATCAGCATGGCATTTTCCCATGCATAGACTTTTGAGAACTGTATTTACAGTTTGCATCATGAGTCCACACTATGCCAGGAGAATTATTGGACAGAAATGGCAACCAGGGCCAGACTCCTGGCATTGCTTGCTATCTCAGGATACTCTCCCTGCCCTCCACTCTCTTTTTTCTATGATAATAAATATAGCTACTTAGGTAGATTATGTAGGAGTAGTGGCAGGGTGGTTGAGAAATGTTATTAAATAAAATGCTAAAAATAAATGTGAAAATGCAAAGGAAACGAAAATAATACTAAAAATCCTCAAGATGCTGTACCAGATGTTTTTGGCATCTTGTACACTTCATTTGTTCTTTTCATGTTTTTAAAACTTTACAGGATTGAGCAAGCTTCTGTGACTAAAGGCCCAAGTACAGCAGCAACTCTCTCACGATTCTACCCAGCCTCCCCCTGACTTTTCAGATAATTCCACCACCTTCAGCAATGCTGATAAAATCTGCAAAGAACTTAAAGGAAGTCCTTTTTTCCCCAGGGATTTTTTAGAAGGACACTTCCAGTTAGAGAGAAATTATTATTTTACATATATTTAATGGATTATCAGTGGTAGCAAAATAGCTTTGCTTAGAGAAGAGTCACTCATTATTTTCCCCTGTGACATTCAGCTATCAAACAAAAGGTAGGAGCAATTCAGGTTTTCTTCTTTGTATCAGTGACTACGGTATCTCCCTTGCCAGGTAAGTACTGTACTGTATATAATTGCGTCCACTTCTATCTCTTGATCCTGATTGTACCTGCTGTCTTTTATCTCTCTTTTTATTCCTAGATGTTGCTGGTCATTGACTGAATAAATAAACACAGTTCAAATTTCCTTGTATCAGCGAGTATCAATAGCAAGCATAAGGGCATGTAGTCTAGACTGGGACGATGATGGTGACAAAGTGTAAAACCCTGATTTCCCTTTCAGAATTCTGATTTGGGGACTGTCCTACCTCACTCACAGTGTGACCTTTTTCTTAAAAACATATTCACAGGATGGGTAAATATGTGAGTGGTGAGTCAACTCTGAACAGATAGTGCTGGTTACAGTCTACTCTCTTGATTCCCACTCCGCCATGAGCATTGCAGGTTCTTGCTAGTCCCATGGCACGGTCAAGGCTGCAGACATCAAACATCATAGAACAAGTAGTTTCTCGTCTCCATATGTTTGGGAAACCCCCAATCTTTGTGGTATCAGCCTGCTCACTCACATAGGAATTGAGTAATAATAGCCGCAAGGTAGAGTGGCAGTCACGTTGCTTCAGAAAAATGATGTCATGTCAAGACGCTTCCTGCACCCCCAGCAAAACCGCATCAGGGGCTGCCCCTCATTCATAGATAAATGTGAACGATAAATGCTGCACTGCTCACTGTTTGGAACATTTCATTGTCAGAGCAATGAGGTAGCACAATCATAATTGACTGCATGAAAATTCATGCTTACATCCACATTTACTCTATTTCTTAACATCTTCACCAAATGTGCATTATGAAATGCAACTTATTCTATATAGATATGTTTTTTTTTATTTCATTTTTTAGAAAGGAATGGCATGAGGACTTGGATAGGTGTCTGGCTTGTCAAGATTGGGTCATATTCTTTCCAACTATAAACTGAACAAAATCCAACCTGAGATCAAGAGGTGCCTTGACACTAAGTTCAAAAGTGCTTACCATGGAACAGGTTGGACTTACTTACTCAACCCAAGATAATGGAGAGAAGACTCCAGACAGAGGTTAGAATAAACTATTATAGGACTGGAAAAGTCTCATAGTTCAGCTCTGAATGTTGCATGTTGGATCTTGGTAGCAAATCAAATTCTTGAAGTTCAAAGGGCATCCAATGCATGCCTTCTTTCAATTTCTCATTCCAATAAACAATCCTATAAAAGTAGGATGGGCTCAGAAAGAGTGAATGTTTCAAAACCCCACTTGTGTTTCAATGGCCAAGATGGACCTGAACCTGGCTCTCTTGGTCTTAGTACCACCTAATTCTTTTTGTGTCTGCCAATCAAGTTGCCAGTCTTTTCATGGATATTGGCATTTATTGACTAATTATTGAGAAGCTGATGTCTCCCAAGCACTGGTCAATCTTAGGCCACCTTAGCCAGTTTTTTCTCCCAGTTTAAAGAAATTGCTTTCAGCTCTTGCCAAATTGGTTTTCAGAGCTTGGCTGGGATAGAAAAAGACAATGTGAGGATTTGAATACACAAGGCCGTTTTCTATCTGCTCAGGCTGCTTAAAAATGTGGTGGCTGCCTTTTGTTCTTGGTGTTTTGCAGGATGGAGAGAAACTTTGCCCAAAGATGTGAAATCCCTCAAAGTCAGCAAATGCTCAGTTTCTGATAAGCTGGATCAATCCTAGCAGGAACTTTATAGCTCTTTTTTCAGATGTCACATCAGAATATCTTTGGCATTGACAGAGGCAACACTGACACAGCCAAAGTGAGTACAGTATAAGCATTCCAAAAGAGGGAGGAGAAGGCTTAACTCATGCTCTATTCCCCAGTGATCCAAAGAGACTTGAAAGTGCATGGATAATATAGTATCTTCGAGGGCAAACAGGGGGACCTTTAGTATCCTACATTGTGTCTGGTAGTGGTCTTCCATGTGCAGCAGGACCAGAGTTACACTTAAATTATACAATTTATCTTCATTGCACAAATAAGCTTTTCTTGCTACAGAACTGATCTTCATAGCTGATGGAAAAAATCGGAGAACACAGACCCGATTATGTTCCATTTTACAGATAAAGAACTGAGGCTAAATGTAGGATTATCCTTCTAGAGTAAAGGGAGGTTTTGGATTTCTAATTGCCCTGGCTCTCTGCCTTCGCCTGTGAAGATTCTCCAGGCACAGTTAACTCATTCTTGGATAAAGACTTGCAGCTGGTCACTTCTCTTGAGGTGCCTGCTTGATTATGATGATGGGATGCATCCAGGAAGAAAGAGCCCTACCCCAGCATCATTGATGGAGCCATGCGTAAATGTCTGTAGGAGAACAATAGGCTCCTAGTGTGCCTGTGTCTGCCTCAGGGAAACTGTTTGTAGGAGTTCAATAAGGGTGTATGTGGGGCAGAGAGAAAGAGGCCTCTCTTTTGCATGGTCCACATAGAAAGAAAAAAAAAACCCTACACTGTGCATGCATGAAAAAATAGGGTCAGAGCACATCGTTTGCTGCTCCGAGAGGCTGCCCCACCAGAGCTGAAATGCCCAGAATCTCTTGCCATAACAAGCTAAGGCTTCCACAAGTCCAGAAAGAGCAGCTCTCCCAATATTTTTCACCCAGCAATTGACATCAAAGGTAGACTCCTTATCTGCAAGAGTTTAGTAAGGTGAAGAATACTGATGCTCAACACTGAGACTACGGAGAAGAGCTCTTTCATTTCAGGGAAAGAGCTGTGCAAAATGGAAGGTGAGATTTCTAAGAATCTCTGAAGAGAAGAGGTGACTCTTTTTCTGGTTTTGAGGGATCTGAGATGCAAAATGTTTTCAGTTCGAAATCCACTGTGTTAAGACTAAGTCAGCATTATTGGAATAAGTGTCTTGGTTCTACAAGCAAACAGGTTGGCACTGTACTGGATGCAGTCCGTTGTTGTGACCCAGGCCCAAGTAGGTATTATCAGACGCAAGGAGTTTGAAACAAACAGACTTTATTAGAACAGCTGAGAATTAACTCATTCTCAGCGTAGTCCAAACTAATTCAAAACAAATTCTTCATAACACAATTCTTCAGCCTTATCATCAACCTTGGTCTAATTAGGTAACCTGCCAAAGGCTTTTCTTGGCAAAAGTTCAGGGGTAGAAGACGTCAACAAGAAATAAATGCAAGACAAGACAAGAAACAAATCTATCAATGTTGTTTTCCAACGAAGATCCCAAGAGCCGTTGCTGGTCTTATAAGCCTTATAGGAGGGGCCAATCACCTCTTGGCCCTACTCCCGAGTCATCCTTTTTGCTTTAGCTGCTCTTGCCTTCTGGCAGCTCTTCTCATGCGTGCAACTAGGAACAGGCTCCTCCTGTTCCTCTGCCTCTCTGCTGTCCACCTCTGGAGGCTCCGGAGTCCACACATCACTCCCAGATGGCCCTGGCCCCATCTCTGCCACCGATGCAGAGCCCTCATCCAGGCCTTCCCTAGCCTCCAGAACTGGCCCATGTTCTTTCTCAGCCTCCCCACTGTCTGATTCCGCTGCCAGCTCCGCAGGCTGCTGGCGGACCACAACATCCATCTGATGCAGCAAGGATCTAGAATAGTGTTCCAGAACTAAGCTGCAAAATTTCAAATAACCACCAGATGACGCCAATTTATCCAATCTCTTTACTGCCACGGTGTGGCCATCTGGAGCTCTGCAGATCTGACAGTTGTGGTGTAAAGGCTTTGTAAAACCCCATCATGTGGAAGGAATTGAAATACTGGTTAGTCAGCCATAAGCAACCAACTTTCTCCTTAGGCTGAACAGGTCTCTTAGTCTAAGGCCAAGGGAGATGACACACATTCACATCATATCTGCAGAGACTAGAGCTGAGCTGCACAGGATCAGTAAGAAGATGTGACTTAAGTCACTGAACTCTGCCATTCAAAATACAGATAGTGGTAAAAAAGTAAAAAAAGGTTCTTCCCAGAAAGACACTCCTGGTATTTGTGAAACTAGATGAGAATGTGAAGTTTGAGAGATTATAAAAAATAGAGATTTCATAAAAAGCTACAGCAAGAAAAAAATAAATTTGAGTGTCCAGATACTGTGATTAAGCCTCTTGGTGTGGCTCTGCTGAGCATGTAACAACTCCAATTCTGTAATTCATCACCCCATAGTTAAGCTAGACCAGTGGTGGGTTCCTCTCGGTTCGTCCCAGTTCCCATGAGCAGGTAGTGGTGACAATATGACGTCACCGAACAGGTTCTCCCCCCCGCCCGCCCCCCACCCCTGCATTATTCTTACCTTTTATTTGGCCCTG
>JANHZT010010839.1:0-14744 GCA_032468215.1 Stegonotus admiraltiensis
CACCATTTACCCTCCTGAACAGGCAAACTATTTTTATTTCTATTTCGTCTGCATGTGCTGGAGGCACTGCTGGCACAGGGCATCCGCAGTCTAGCCGTGGTCCTGCTGCACTCCTACCTGTGAGTTCCTTGCATGGGGAGGGGGCGCCTTGACCCTGCAGGGTAGACAGGCATGGAAGGAGCGCCCCCGGTGCCATGGCAGACAGATGTAGAAACACAGGCAGTACATCTGGGCTGCTGGCAGCCAAGAGAGAAGGAAGCTGCGTGTAGCAGCTGGGCATCAATGAGGTTGGCACAAACTAGGCAGGAGGTGATTTTGGACGGGTTTATGAGTCTTCTGCTAGGCGCTGGTTTATACATGAAAAGACTGCCAGTGGCTGGAGTGGAGGGGCTGGGGGAGTCAGATCGCCCTTCAGTGGGTGGGGCTGACCCCTGAGCACACCACCTGGCAAGGGGGCACCTTTCCCCATGCAGTCCATGCCAGCTGGCCCAGAGCGGCCATGGGAGGTCAGCTTTGGGTGTCTCTACAGGTGGCCCAGCCATGAGCAACAGGTGGGCGCCCTGGCCCGGGACCTGGGCTTCCAGCAGATCTCGCTGTCCTCTGAGGTGATGCCCATGGTGCGCATGGTGCCCCGTGGCTACACAGCCTGCATAGACACCTACTTGACGCCCTGCATCCTCCGCTATCTGCAGAGCTTCCGGGACGGCTTTGCTTCGCAGCTCCAGGTGAGGAGGAGGAGGAGGAGGAGAAGAGGGGTTGGCTTGTATGGGCCTCCATGGATTGCGGTCTGCCCTGGCAACCCAGGCTCCACTCGCTCTTCTGCAGTCCTTTTGTGCAACCTGGATTGTTGTGTTGAGGCAGAAGTTGGCTTGTTTCTGCACGTTACTCAAGCACAGCGACTGAGCTTTGTGAACTAACGGGCGTTGCATGGGAAGCGTCTCACACTGGCCTGCTTTGGCCTGCTGTCTGGCCTCTGGGCTAGCAGCCGGGTGAGAAGCCTCTGGTTCTCCTTCCGAGTAGCCCATAACGGCTTGGGGCGGAGTCCAGCTGCTCTGCCGGTTGCTCATGGGTCAGACTTGTGCACCTCCCCTCAGTCCAGGGAGGAAGGGTCCCACTTGCCCTGGGGGCAGAGAGGGTCACCGGCCTTCAAGGCAGAGGAGGGCCTGGCAGGGGAGACGTTTCCTTGGGGCTCAGGGACTTTTTACCGGGGGCCTTAGGCTCTTAGCACACGGGACCCCAAAGGGCTTTTGAAAGGCACAGGGATCTGGCGAGGCGCTTGCCAACCATCCTCTCTTTGGTCCCTCCGGCCTTGCCCCCTCCCCCTCCCCGCAGGGTGTGCCGGTTGCATTCATGCGTTCAGACGGTGGCCTGACTCCGATGGAGGCTTTCAGCGGATCTCGGGCCATCCTCTCAGGCCCTGCCGGCGGAGTTGTGGGCTATGCAGTCACCAGCTATCACCGAGCGGAAGGGCGTCCGGTCATCGGCTTCGACATGGGCGGTGAGTGGCGGGAGTGGAGGGGCTCTACAGCCTGTGCGGAGCAGGGGGAGGAGAGAGGCTCACCAGATCCTCTTGCAGGGACCTCCACCGATGTGAGCCGCTATGCCGGAGAGTACGAGCATGTCTTTGAGGCCACCACTGCCGGCATCAGCATCCAGGTGCCGCAGCTGGACATCAACACGGTGGCTGCCGGAGGGGGCTCCCGCCTCTTTTTCAGGTGAGCGTCCTGCTTCAGGTCCTCCCTCCGGCCCAGGGAGGCTCCTGAGCCATGGACGATTCATCCTCCGTCTTCCTTTGAGTGGGGAGGGATGAAGGGCAGCCTTTGGCCCGCTTAAAGGCTTCTGAGTTTGGAGAAGGGGAGGCTGCTTGATGCCAGCTCCTGTTCTGAATTCCCCCCTCCTGCTTTTCCCGACAGGTCCGGGCTCTTCGTGGTGGGGCCCGAGTCCGCAGGGGCATTCCCCGGACCCGCCTGCTACAGGAAGGGTGAGGCATGCGTCGTTCTGGATGGGGGGGGAGGGGGGCTGGGCAGCAGGTCGATGATGGGCACCCATCTTTCTCTCTCGCAGGGGGGCCGCTGACTGTGACGGACGCCAACCTGTGCCTGGGTCGCCTCCTGCCCAGCCACTTCCCTCACATTTTTGGGCCTGACGAGAAGCAGCCGCTCTCGCACAAGGTCTCCCTGCAGGCCTTCCAGGCTCTGACGGCTGAGGTGAAGGCCTCTGGGGAAGCCCGGTCTGACCTCAGCGTTGAGGAGGTGGCCATGGGCTTCATCCTGGTGGCCAATGAAGCCATGTGCAGGCCCATTCGGGCGCTGACGCAGGTACCGGCTCCTCCTCGGCCCTGTCCTTGCTCTGGGTGCCCCAGAAAGGCCCCCGCTGGACTCCACGGAGACCCTCACAGCGGGGCACAGAGGGCTTCCGACAGAGACTGACTCGGGTGGGCAGAGGCGGCCCCTTTGAGCAGCGGCCCTCCACCCTGGAAGCCGCAGAGAGGCTGAAGAGCGCTGGGAACAAACAGCTCCTCTCAACCGGCCCTGAACGTGGCACACAAGTGGGCCAGGGGCTGGGGGGTGGCTGAGCCTGGCCCTGCCCTCCGATCCCTCCACCCCAGAGTGGGGCCTGCCCCCAGTTGTGCTGTTCCTTCCTCTCATTAGGCCCGGGGCCATGACACCTCTCGCCACGTCCTGGCCTGCTTCGGAGGAGCTGGGGGCCAGCATGCCTGTGACATCGCCCGGGCACTGGGCATGAGAACGGTCTTCATCCACAAGTAGGTTGCTGGTGAGGGAAGAGGCTGTCCTGGAAGGGCTTCCCAGCAGGCCTCTTCTGCCCGCACACGGTGGTGGCACATGGGTGCCCCTGTCCCAGGGAAAGGGCTCTTGGTTAGCTTTGGCCTCCCAAGCAGGGTGGAGGGGATGCACTGGTCAAAAGAGGGGAAAGGCTTTTGCCGGCCGCCCGGGGGGGGCCTGTTGCTCTGTAGGGTCTCTCCCTCCCCCCCCCCAGGCACAGTGGGGTCTTGTCGGCCTACGGGATGGCCCTGGCAGACATCGTCCATGAGGCCCAGGAGCCATGTTCACTGGTCTACGAGCCAGCCTCCTTCGCCCAGCTGGACCTGCGGATGGCTGCCCTGGAGGAGACGTGTGTGCATGCCTTGGAGGTCCAGGGCTTTGCCAGGTGGGCCCCTAGGGCCGGGAGGGGCCGGGCGGCGGCTTTGGTGTCCAGGGCAGAAGAGGTCAACTAACCCCTGCCCGCAGGTCCCAGATCACCACGGAGGCGTTCTTGCATCTGCGCTACCAGCGGACAGACTGCGCCCTCATGTGCTCGGCTAAGGGCTGCCCGGCCCAAGCCGGCACCTGCAGCCGTGGAGACTTTGGCACAGCCTTTGCCAATAGGTCAGTGGCATAATCGCTCCACACACCCCTCCCTCTGGGGAGCCAGAACAAGCCTTGATGCTGACCCTGCCCCCTGCCCAGGTATCGGCAGGAATTCGGCTTCACCATCCCCAAGCGCGCCAGTCTGGTGGACGATGTGCGGGTGAGGGGCACGGCCTGCTCTGGGATGGGCCAGGAAGAGCCTCAGCCGGTCTGCGAAGAGCCCCCCAACCTGGAAATGGTACGATTCCCCCCCTCCACTTCGCTCCAGGCCGGGCTTCCCTACCAGAACTGCAGTTGCCTTTTCGCTTTGGCCCTCTGGGCCCTCGCAGTCCACCTGGGGGCCTTTGCTGAAGGCGTAGGCTGAACGTCTCCTGTGAATGCCGGACTTCTGCTGGGAAGCCACACCTGGGACTGGCATTTGCCCAACGTGATTTGTGCTGCTTACAGGGTTTTATTTCCCAATTTGCACGATGCTATGAAGCGGAAACCATCCAGGCAGGGTCTCCCAATCCAAACGGTTCTGAGGAACAAAGGTTAAAGCCCAACCCAGCCAAGGGGGCTGTTGTGTGCACACGGCCTTTGGCGTGCCTGCCCCTCTCTCGCCTCCCCGCTGCAGAATCCCAGATGGGAGGGGCAGCAGTGCTCCTTCGGGGGGCTCCCAGAGGCAAAAGCCTCCCCCTGCCTCTTCCCTCTCTTGGTCCTATTGCTGTTTCCTTTCCACTGGGCGATCCCTGGGCACAAAGGGGAAGCGTGGACATTTTCCAACAATGCAAAGAATGGTGGGATGGAAGCGTTTGGAGGGACTCTGGAGGTCATCTAATCCAGCCGCCATTGGAAAAACTCCAGCAGGTGGGAGACCCTCACCTCTCTTGCTAAGCTGGGACTCTCACAGTTAGGAAGACCTTGCTGATGTCCGGCTGAAATCCTCTCCCACCCCCAGCTTCTCCTCCTGGCTTCTGGGAAGGGCCTGGCCATCTCTGCCCCGGCGGCCCTTCTGACGCTCTGTCCTGAGCTGGGGGAACAGTGCCTCCTCGGCCCCTGGATGAACGCGTCTTGCTGCAGCAGAGGAACAGTGGCTGCTCTCGATCTCAGAGCCTTCAAGCGTCACCTCTGCTCTCTCGGCAGCAGCGTGGCAGTTTTGGCTCACCTTCCGTTTGCAGATTGAGATGGGGAGGGTCTTTCTTGACTCTGAGGTTGCCAACTGGTGGTGGTGATGTTATCCCATCAGTTGAGTCCTACTCTTGGCCATTCTCTGGACCAGGCAGTCTCTCCACGTCTTCTGACCTTCTTTGAGTTTCTTCTCCGCTGTGGCTGGTCTCAGCTTTGATAGAGTCCGGCCACCGTCCGTCTTCTTTGGCAGCCT
This sequence comes from Stegonotus admiraltiensis, assembly GCA_032468215.1. Lineage (NCBI taxonomy): Eukaryota > Metazoa > Chordata > Lepidosauria > Squamata > Colubridae > Stegonotus > Stegonotus admiraltiensis. The sequence goes on from JANHZT010010839.1 coordinate 4,732, forward strand.
GGTTCCCTTTTACCCCAAACTCTTCTCACATGATCCCTTTCTCCCGTGAATTCTTCCACATGACATGGCCAAAATAAGTGAGATGCAGCATTTTGCCAACTTCTGTGTCCCCACCCACCCCTCCGGTCTTGGTGCCTTTGATGTTTTCCAGTCCAAGGAAGGACTTCGCATTTTCCCCTCTTGAAGTTTGTTTTCCTGGTTTCTGCCTCTTCCACTTTGTCCAGAGCCTCCCAGTTCACCTCCCCCCCTCCCCCATCCCTGCATCACCTGCAAACTTGATCCTCGTGTTCTCTAGCGCTTCATGGTCATTCATAAATGTTCTAGATGACTGGGCAGGCCAGGTGGCATTGCAAGGGTGGCAAGGGCCAGTTCCCCCAGCTCAAACCCCCACCGAGAAAAGCTTCGAGCGTCTCTGGGCACAGCTCCTTGCAGCCATCTCGTGTTTTGAGTCTTTGCCAGGGGCTGCCAACCCTAATCAGGGCAGAGGTTGGTGTTTTTCTCTCGCCTGCCTTGTGTGACCTGGCTCAGCAGGAGCTGCCTGGGGGAGTGGGGGGGCTTGTGCGTTGTGGGGCGGTCGAGGGAGACTTGCTCTGAGGCAAGGAGGTGGACTTCGTTCCCCTTGAAATGCTTTGAGTAACCGGGGGGAACATTTCCTGGCAGCTCCCTGCTGGCTCCTGCCAAGCAGTCCCTTCTCCTCCAAAGGCTCAAAGGGTGTTTTCTCTGGTCCTGGCATCAGGTCTTCCTCCCCCGCCCTCCCCCTCTGTTCTTTTCAGTCCTCTGGCAGACTCCCATCGTCCACAGTGATGAACGGGGCTCCAAGAAGGGGCCTCAGAGAGTTCAGGGCCGCCCAGTTCCTCTCCAAGGGCCTCCTCCTGCCTGGGCCCATTTCATCAGAGGAAACTGGAGCCTTGGGTGGGGGGGTGTCTGAGGAGCCCCTCCCTCCTTCCCTCCCTGCCAGCCCAGCAGTTCCTTCAGCCTTTTTGTCTTCCTGGCTTGCTTTCTGCTGTGGATATCAAGCCACTTGCCGGTCCCTTCCTTGGAGACTGCACCCTCTCCCCTGTCCTACCCAGGGAACAAAGCCCCAGGACTCCTTGGCTGTTGCAGCTGCCCAGCGACCTCAAGAGAGAAGGGAGGGGGCTTCTCCTTGGCCCCTCCCCTTCTCAGAAATTCTGCCCCCCGGGGGAGGGGCAGTTTGAGAGACCAGCTTCCAAATGATGCCAGTCGGGTGCAGTGGCAAGGGGGGGGCTGCAGGATGAGCTAGGCGTTGGGCAAAAGCGGCCAACAGAGCTGCACCATCTGGGGGGCTTCTGTGTGATAAGCCCCTCCCCACCTACAGGTGACCCGCTGTTATTTTGAGGGGGGCTACCAGGACACCGCTGTCTACCTGTTGGAGAACCTCTTCCATGGCCACTCCGTCCCTGGCCCCAGCATCCTGGTGGATAAGAACAGGTGAGGAGGGGCTGCAGGTGGGGAGGCAGGGTTCAAATCTTGCCAGAGCAGAAAAGTTGCGGACTCGGTCAGTAAATAAATCTCAGCTGTTCCCACCGTCGTCTTGTAGCTTCCTGGGTCCTCGGATGATGATGCTCTGTGCCAAGAGGGGAGATATTTGGGGGGGGGCTGTGTGACCCAGAGGAAGCCACTGAAGGGCCCCTTGACGCTCCTGCAGCACCATCCTGGTGGAGCCCGGCTGCACAGCCTCTGTGACGGCCCTGGGGGACATCTGCATCGCGGTGGGCTCCGGGGCCTTTCGTCCAATTGGGCCTGAGCTTGACCCCGTCCAGCTGTCCATCTTCTCCCACCGCTTCATGAGCATTGCAGGTGAGCATGAGGGACTGGAGCTCCCCCCCCTCCATGGGCAGGACGGGCCCTGGGGGGCCCTGGAGAACAGCCACCTCTTTTCCCGAGCAGAGCAGATGGGGCGGGTCCTGCAGCGCACGGCCATCTCCACCAACATCAAGGAGCGGCTGGATTTCTCCTGTGCCCTCTTTGGGCCTGACGGGGGGCTGGTCTCCAACGCCCCCCACATCCCCGTCCACCTAGGCGCCATGCAGGAGACGGTGCAATTCCAGGTAGGCACTGCCAGGGAGCCGCCTCTGGGTGGGTGGGGGGCTGCACCAGACCTCTGTGGGGGACACACAGCTGCTAGGGAGGCTGTCCTCCCACCCACCCCCACTTTCCCTTCTACTCCTGCAGATCCAGCACCTGGGCCCTGACCTTCGCAAGGGGGACGTGATCCTGAGCAACCACCCCTGCGCTGGGGGCAGCCATCTGCCTGACCTGACGGTCATCACCCCAGTGAGTGCCCCCCTCCCCTCTGCTTCCGGAGGGGCAAAGGGGCAGCCGGGGATGCAGAGCTTTCCCTGAGGTGGACCCTGGGCTTCTCCTGCAGAAAAGGAGAGTTCAGGGGCTTGTGGGGCAGGGGGGGGGACATGCCTCTGGCCTGCACCCCCTCCCCCACTCCGGTTCTGCTTGCCAGCCCCCTTGCATAGTGACTGCTGCGCGTTCCAGGTCTTCTGGGAGAAGGAGCCCAAGGCAATCTTCTTTGTGGCCAGCCGGGGCCACCATGCCGACATTGGGGGGATCACCCCAGGCTCCATGCCCCCCCACTCCCACTCCCTCCAGGAGGAGGGGGCCATCTTCATCTCCTTCAAGCTGGTGAAGGAGGGCATCTTCCAAGAGGAAGGTTGGTCTTTGGGGAGGGGGCTTCAGTTCTCCAGGTGGGGCTGTGCCCCCCACTCCAAACGCCACTGTGGAGCCTCTTCCCTTGCAGCCGTCACCGCAGCCCTGCTGGCCCCCGGCCAGTTGGCCGGCAGCTGTGGCACTCGCAACCTCCACGACAACCTGTCGGACCTGCGTGCCCAGGTGGCCGCCAATCAGAGGGGGATCCAGTTGGTGAACGAGCTGATTGGGCAGTACGGGTTGGGCGTGGTGCAGGCATACATGGGCCATATTCAGGTGAGGAAGGGTCTCGCCACTCCTGACTTGACCCCAGGACTCGCCTCCCGCTCGGGGGCTTTCAAAGACCCGGTGGGAAGTCTGCCCCATTACATGGCCAGAGGAGAGCCAAGAGGCAGTTGGAGACCCCCCTTCAATTCTTAAGGTGGGGATGATCTGCTGTGGTTGGGATCAACATCTCCCGCCACTTTCTGGAAGGGGAGAAGACGCCCCTCTGCTTCACGCGCCCCTGTGCATTCAAACAGGCCTCCCGCATTCAGCACCAGTGGGGCAAGAAGAAAGCGGGGGGGGGTGTCCCAGTACTGTACTATTCCCTTGCGGCAGGCCTGCCCCACACTGGAGAGGGCAGTTTCGGGGTGCTTCCGCTGAAGACGGCTGGGGCCCCAAGGGTGGGGGCAGCGGTGGACCCTCCCGGGGTGCCCTCCCTGGCAGGGTGGGGAGAGTTCTGCCACCCGAGTCCCTGCCATCTCAGCTCTTCCCTGGTGGTGCCCTCAGGCTAATGCGGAGATGGCCGTCCAAGCAATGCTGAGGAAGTTTGCCACACGCCATGGACACGTGGAGCGACCCCTGCAGGTGGAGGCCAAGGACTTCATGGACGATGGCACCCCGATTTGTCTCCGAGTGACCGTGGACCCACAGGAGGTGAGCGTGTTACGGAATCCTGGAGCTGGGAGGGGTCTTCGTGATTGCCTGCTCCCCACTGCCAGCCCTTGAGCCGTTTGGAATCGGGCCGTGGAAGTGGCAGGGGAGAGCGCATGCACGCACACACATCCCTGTTCACGGGTGCAGAGGGGGAGCACCTGTGTGAGTGGCAGGTACGCTTGCCTGCTGCTCATGCAGAACAATCTCCTCCCACGTTCTCCCCCCCCGCCCCCCCACACCAGTCCACAAAGACAGAAAGGTTGGGGAGTCCTGAGCTAGTCAGTGCAGGAGCGGGAAGGAGCTGAGCAGAAGGCCCCCCCCCCAGATTTTTCCTTGGTGTGTGTGTGTTTTGGGGGAGGGGGGAGGAGGGCAACAGAACGGCCACTGCCATCCAGTGCCAGCAGTGGTTGCAGCTGCCTTCTCTGCTGCATGAGCGCCCGGTGGGGGGGAACCTGACCTGAGAAGGATTGAGAGCAGCAGTGAACTTGGAGGGGGGAAGGCTAACGGAACCTCTGCCCCCCCCCCCCAGGGCACTGCACTGTTTGACTTCACGGGGACCGGCCAGGAGGTGTATGGGAACTGGAACGCCCCCCGTGCCATCACCCTCTCCGCCCTGATCTACTGCTTGCGCTGCATGGTGGGCGAGGACATCCCCCTCAACCAGGTGCAGAGGGAGGGGCAGCCGGGCGAGGCCAGCCCTCGAAAGAGCCGGTGGGGGGTGGCCAGCAGAAGTCGGGGGACGGAGACGACTGTCTAGATCAGGAGAGCCTGAAGTGTCGTCTGCTGCTTCCTCACAGGGCTGCCTGTCCCCCGTGCGCATCGTGGTCCCCGAGAGCTCCATCCTTCACCCCTCCCTGGATGCTGGCGTGGTGGGGGGCAACGTGCTGACCTCCCAGAGGGTGGTGGATGTCATTTTCCGGGCGTTTGAAGTCTGCGCCGCCTCGCAGGTGAGGGGAGCGCAGAAAGGCCAGGCTGGGGGTCTCAGACACTCCAGTTGGGGGTCCCACAGCTTCTCCGGCAGGGCATTGGTGGTCTCGTGCAGACGCCAGCTGGGTCAGGAAGTTCTTTGGTTCTGTGACTGAGAGCAGGAATGTCCAGAGGCCCCGGCTTGTGGCTGTGCCACCTTGGGAGACTCCTGGGAGCATTTCCACCGTCTCCTTGCCCCAAAGCGGGCCCTTCCCTCTCCGCCCTGCCATGAGGGGAGGGCTTCTACGGCTGGCAGGAGAGCCCACACTCTGTCGCCTTCCCCGTCCTCCAGGGCTGTATGAACAATGTCACCTTTGGGAACGAGCACGTTGGCTACTACGAGACGGTGGCTGGAGGGGCCGGGGCAGGGCCTCACTGGCATGGCCGCAGTGGGGTCCACACCCACATGACCAACACCCGCATCACGGATCCGGAGATCCTGGAAAAACGGTGGGTGCAGACGGAACCTGAAGGGGGCACTGTTGGCACCGGGTCCTGGCCGATGGGCCTCCTCGTCTCACAGGGCTTCAAGGAATATGGGGATGAGTGGGGGGTCTGCCCTGGCAAGCTGTCTCACTCCAGGTGCTCCTTTTCCTAGACCTCTGCCGTCCCCCCCCCCCCATTGATCACCCAACTCGGAGTTCTCACCCCAAGGCAAGCGGCTGGTGTGTGTGTGTGTGTGTGTTGGCTGTGCATACCCTCAGTCTGTTGTTCAGCAGGAGTTTTGCAGCGGATGGCAGACACCGCTCTCTTTCTCCGCCCCCCCCCCCAGGTATCCAGTGGTCCTGCGAACATTCCAGCTGGCACCAAACACAGGGGGGGCTGGGCTCTTCCGGGGAGGGTCCGGGGTCCGGCGAGAGATGCAGTTCCGGGAGGAGATGGTCCTGTCCGTGCTGAGCGAGCGTCGGGCTTTCCAGCCTTATGGGCTGCAAGGTGGGGGCTTCTGGGGCTCATTGGCTGGCTTGGGAGGTCCCAGCGTGTCAATGGGGCTCTTCCGCTGCCTGGGGTGGGGTGGGGTGGGGGGAAGGGTCGCTGCAGTTGTGGATTGAACTCAGAATTACAGGGTTGGGAGGGCCGTGACGTGGCCTTCCCTGCTCACTGGGGCAGCCCCAGAACATCTCCGCCAGTTGTCCATCCAGCCTCTGTTGGACTTGGTGGGGAGGCCACAGAGGGACAGCTGGAAGGGAGGAGAGGGAAGGCTCACCGTGCAGGGCTGGATGTGGCTTGTCCAGCATCTCCTCTCACACACACAGCCCGGATGGCCCCTTCTCCCCTTTTGGACAGGTGGTGATCCCGGATCCCCAGGCCTGAACTTGCTGATCCAACACAACGGACGGACCATGAACCTGGGTGGAAAGATGTCGGTGGAAGTGCACCCTGGGGTGAGGGGTCCTTGAGCATCTCCCCACCCTGCTGGTCTGTCCTGGAAGCCACCCTCTTGAGGGGTCTCTCTTCTTCCCTTGTCCCTAGGACGTCTTCTGCCTGCAGAGCCCAGGCGGAGGGGGCTTCGGACGGCACCCCCAACGCTTGGCCAAAGGGCCTGAGGAGACCAGGCACCGGGCCCAGTTGTTCAGGGAACGGGGCAGTTTCTACTACTACAGCCGGTCACAGGAGATGATGGATGGTCCCTGAACCAGCCCCTGAGGAAGGTGGAGCGGAGGGGAGGACAGGCACCAACTGAGCAGGGGGCATCTTGCCCGAAAGACAGGATGGAAAGATTGGAGAAGGTGGCAGGGCAGTTTCACTTCTTACCACAAGGGGGCAGCAGAGACCAGCTTTCTTCCTTTCTGTGCCTATGGGGGGGGGTGTTGAAGAAGAGATTCACTCCCTGTCTGACCCCTAAATGCTGTTTCTGCTAGTGGGGCTGCCCCCCCACCCCCCGCTCACCTCTTTGCTCCTTGCGCTCAAGCCCTGGAGGTGGGGGGGGGCTGCTTTGCTCACTCTTCTCTGCTGCTGCAGACGCCGCTTGCTCGCAGCCCCCCTTCCTGCCTCCAGGCCTGTGGATGGTGAGATGGATGGATGCCACCCAGGCCTCCCCCTGGGCAGAGGGGGCTGGGCAGATGCATAGCACAGCTTCACACAAATAAAGTTAGAATCTGCTTGGAGTCCCTGAAGTCATTTCTGTCCCCGCAGACAACCTGGCTGGTGTGCCAATCTCTTTTGCTCAGGGCAGCTGCCACTGGGCCCAGGCCTTCCTGCACTAGAGCCTCCCGCCACCCCCATGTGTTCTGGCCCAACAGCCCCTCCCTGTGTGACTGACGGGTGGAGGGGCAGAGGGCCTCCTTCGGGGTCTCCTTGCCCCTCCACCCATCAGAATCACACACTGCAAGGCAGAGGTGGGGGGCAGAAGCGGGACCCCCTCCCTCTAAGACCACTCCCAGTGGGGGTTTGCACATGGTGTTCTTTGGCATGAGATTAACGGAGGTCACCTGGGTCTTGGTGGGTGGACAGATGGGCTGTGTGGCAGCTGGGGCACTTGCCACTCCTTCCGAGGGAAGGCCAGCAGGTAGGAGATGGGGTCCCATGCTCCCCCGGGGCCTCCCTGGCCATGAGCTGCAAGGAGGAGCCCCTGTCTTTTGATGACCGATTGCGCCAAGGGAAGTCAGCCAAACCTCCTGGTAACTGCTGTTGGCTGGGATTGGCCAGTACTGTAAGCGCCTGGTAGGAAATGCCCACCTCTAAGGAATTGGGGAGATGAGGGACAGCCATGTGACCTGCAGGGGAAGAAACAGCATTCCCCAAGTTGGAAGCTGGCAACGGTTTCTCCTGGCATCTGGGTTTATAGGCCACGGACTGCACTGTGTTGCCCTCAGAAGCTGTGGGGCCTGTGGTCTTGATGCTGGAGTGCCAACGTCATGAGTGGTGGTAGCTTCCAAGGTGCTCCAGAGGCAGTCCAGGAGTGCATCGCTTAGTCCAAGCGGGTGGAGATTGGGCTGTGACACACACACGCAGCCTTTGCTCATGGCGGGCAAAGGAACCAAAGGGTGAGTCCAGGGATACCTGCTTTCTGCAAGGAGGTTGACCTGTCAGGCTGACCTTCTGCCACAACTGGAATGACCCCTCAGGAAGGTGGGGCCATGATTGCAAGGGCCTCTGGTTGTGCACACACCTCCCCCACCCCCAGGACCCAATACTTGGTCAAGTATGAAAGGCTTCTGTGAGTGGCATCTCCACACTGGTCATCCACACAGCCAGTCCTAACCCCTGAGGCACCATCTGAAGATGCCGTTTTGGTGGTTCCCTAAGGAAGCCAGCCAAAGATGCCAATCTTTCTGTCACTTGTCTTGATGAATAAAAATACCAAATATCAAAATCGGTGGTGAAAGTTGTAAAAACTGTGATGATGTAACGTGCTGCATCCAAAAGTAGTGATGACTGACAGCACAAGAAGAGGCCCTGCTTTGTTGGAAATAGTTGGAAAACTTAAGAAAATGGTAAGACCACACTTGGAATACTGCATCCCGTTTTGGTCACCTGGAAAGAGTGCAGAGAAGAGCAACAAAAATTAAGGGACAGTTGCTGGAGTTAGGTATGTCCAGTCTAGTGAAAAGGACTAGGGGGGACATGATAGCAGCCTTCCAATATTTGAGGGGGATCAAATTATTCTCCAAAGCACCTGAAGGCAGAAAGAAGCAACAGATGGAAACAAATCAAAGATCCAACCTGGAACTAAGGAGAAACTTCCTGACAAGAACCATCAGTGGAGCAGCCCGCCTCCAGAAGTGGTGGGTGCTCCATCATTGGAGGCTTTAAGAGACTGGGCAGCCATCTGCCTGAACTGGTCTAGGGTCTCCTTGAGCGGGGGGCTGGACTCTCCAATGTCCCTCCCAACTCGAAACTATTCCAAGAAGGGCACATAAAAGACAAAATTAATTGGATAGTTATGGGCAGACACCCCTGAAAAGGAAGCAGGGTTGATTTTTGCATCTGGGGAGCAAGGGCTAGCAACCAGAGGCATGGAATGGAAGTTTCATCAGGGCTCTGGGAAACAGATGAAGCTGCAGGTCAGTTGAGGAGGAAACAACCACCTTGCACAGACCTGTAAACCACATAACGGACACTACAATCCTTTGGCTTCCATCAAAGGAAATTGGAATGTCTGAGATTCCCAACCCATGAAATCATAAAATAACATTATTAAAATAATTAGGTTAAAATTTGAACCATCTAGAATACATGCCTCAGATACATAGAGTTGCTATAATCAGCTGCCAATGCCCAGGGACGACAGATCTGAGAAAGAATGGAAAAAATTACAAATCTCACAATGAGAATGGATAAACTCTGCAGATCTTGCCAAGCCATCCCTGCAATTATTGGCACATTAGGCTGAAGAACAGAAGGTTTACCATTTTGGTCACTTCAATTGTGGATTTCTGAAAACTCTCTTACCTTGCTGGCTGTGTCCTATACCTTTAGATGTTTATTTATTCATTATCTATGGTTGCCCATTTCAATTACTCCGGATGGCTCAAAATATATTTCCAGTTAAAAATATTAAAAAAGATTTTAAAAATAGTAAAAAGGCCAAGCCAATAAAAACACGAAAAGCATCCAAATTAAATGACCATAATTAAATAATGCCGAGATTCCTCTCCTAGGAACGTGCGTCACAGGTGTGGCCGCTTTATGTGGTTCTTTGACGATTAGAAACACAACAACAAAAACAACACCCACAATAATTGGGCCACGAGGTGCAATTTCCCCAAAGAGGCAGAAGGAATTCGGCAGCCTCCAGTTCGGAGCTGGCGAGGTCAGGCGAGGCCTCCGTCGGCGCCCCCGGGGCGTCCCAAGCGCTTGACTCAGAGGAAGCCGCCCGGGACCCACAATTAGCGGGCTCGCAACCACCCAGCAGCGCGAGGCGGCCCCCGAGGTCTCCGCCGGGCCGGACGGGATTCCTGGCGAGCCGGCCACGGGGCGGAAGCGGCTCCCTCGCGGGGCTCTCCCGGCGTTTCCAGGGCCAAATCCTGCGGCAGAAGGAGCCGCGCCCCTTGCAGCCAGCGAGGCGCGGTTTGCCCAGCCCCGTTGCAGGAGCCCCGTCCGGAACCTCCCTCCGATGCCCCAAAAGCAGCGCTTCCTCTCCTGCCCCGGGTGTGGGGAAATGGGCGGAGGTCCCGGGAAGGCCGAGGGCGGGAGGAGGCTGGCAAATGCCCTCCACCCAAGAGGGGGCTTGCATTGCCTCTCAGGTGGTCCAGGTTCTCCTTTTTGCCAAAGCGAAACCCACGCCTACCACTTCTCCCACCCCCACGGGGCCTCCGCTGCTTTAACGGTTCCTTTAACGGGTTCCCTTGTAAAGCTTATCTCTAGCAGGCGCTTGTGGGTGAGGGGTGCGGCGCGTGTTTGCAGTGTCAACAGGCTGGAAAGAATTCCCGGGTGTGTCCTATAGAGGCAGCAGGCCTTTCCAGCATCTGTCTCCAGAGGAGTTCCCAAGACCCACCTAATTGCCCCTA